>CAXKVV010000068.1:0-38344 GCA_964058805.1 Schoenoplectus triqueter | reverse complement strand
ATAGGCATAATTAGGAGTAATTATGTTAATTTGCACGAAATTATATACAGTTACGCGGCAAAAAGTTTGAAAAACACAATCAACTAGTTTAAACTGCTGTTTTTTAATGCATCTTACTTTTGTTTTGTGCAAATTTAGTGTCGTAGGGTATTCATATCGAAGTATTCATTGGATAATCTTCTAATAGGCACAATTAGGTGTAATTATATTAATTTTCATGAAATTATAAGTAGTTGTGAGACAATAAATTTTGAAAATCTTAAACAACTTGTTTAAACGACAGTTACAGATGTACCTTATTTATGTTCTAAGAAAAAATACTGTCATAGGATATTCATATTGGAGTGTCAGTTGGATAATTATATAATAGGCATAATTAGGAGTAAATATATTAATTTGCGCGATGTTATGTGTAGTTATGCAGCAAAAAAATTTAATAAACTCAAACAACTTGTTTAAACAGCTGTTTTTAATGCATCTTACTTAATTTTTTATGCAAAATTCGTGTTCATATCGAAGTGTTAATTGGATAATGTTGCAATAGACATAATTAGGAGTAACTATATTAATTTTCATGAAATTTTGTGTCGTTATGAGGCAATAAATGTTGAAAATGTTAAACAACTTGTTTAAACAGCAATTTCTAATGTATCTTACTTATGTCTTATGAAAAATTAGTGTCCTCTGATATTCATATCGAAGTGTTAATTTGACAATCTTATAATATAGACATAATTAGGCAATTATATTAATTCGCTCGAAATTATGTATAGTTTTGATTCAAAAAATATTGAAAATCTTAAACTACTTAGTTAGAAAACAGTTTCGAATGCATCTCACTTATATTTGTGCAAAATTAGCGTTATAGAATATTAATATCTAAGTTTTAATTAGACAATCATATAATAGGCATAATTAGGAGTAATTATATTAATTTTCATGAAATTATATGTAGTTATGCGGCCAACAAATTTCAAAAACTCAAACAACTTGTTTAAACAACCATTTTTAATGCATCTTATTTATGTTTTGTGCAAAATTTATGTCGTACAATGTTCATATCGAAGTGTTGATAGGATAATCTACTAATAGGTATAATTAGGAGAAATTATATTAATTTTCACGAAATTATGTATAGTTATGAGTCAAAAAATGTTAAAAATCTTAAACAACTTGTTCAAACAGCAGTTTCTAATATATCTTACTTATGTCTTACGAAAAGTTAGTGTCGTAGGATATTCATATCGCAGTGCTCATTGAACAATCTTTTAATAGGCATAATTAGGAGTAATTATATCAATTTTCATGAAATTATGTGTACTTATGCGGCCAAAAATTTTGAAAAACACAAACAACTTGTTTAAACAAAAGCTGTTTTTAATGCATCCTACTTATGTCTCGTGCAAAATGAGCGTCGTAGAATGTTCATATCGAACCGTTAATTGGCTAATATTTTAATGGGCATAACTAGGTGTAATTATTTTAATTTTTACGAAATTATATGTAGTTATGAGGCCAAAAATGTTGAAAAACTTAACTTTTTCAAATAGCAGTTTCTAATGCATCTTACTTATGTTTTGGGGAAAAATAGTGCCCTAAAATATTCATTTCGAAGTGTTAATTGAACAATCTTATAATAGACACAATTACGAGTAATTATATTAATTTACACCAAATTATGTGTAGTTATGCGGCCAAAATATTTTATAAAGGCAAACAACTTGTTTAAACAGCAGCTTTTAACGCATCTTACTTATGTTTTGTGCAATATTAGCGTTATAGAATATTCATATCGAAGTTTTCCTTGGACAATTTTATATTTGGAGTAATTTTATTAATTTTCATGAAATTATATGTAGTTATGCGGCCAAATTTTTTGAAAAACTCAAACAACTTGTTCAAACAGTAGTTTTTAATGCATCTTACTTATGTTTTGTGCAAAATTAGCGTCATGCAATATTCATATCGAAGTTTGAATAGGACAATCTTATAATAGGCGTAACCAGGAGTAATTATTTTAATTTGCTCGAATTTTGTGTAGTTGCGCGGCCAAAAATTCTCATAAAGCCAAACAACTTATTTAAACAATAGTTTTTAACGCATTCTACTTATGTTTTGTGCAAAATTAGCGTTATAGAATATATATATATCGAAGTTTTAATTGGACAACTCTATAATAGGAGTAATTAGGAGTAGTTATATTAATTTCCACGAAATTATGTGTAGTTATGAGGGCAAAAATGTTGAAAACTGAAATAAGCTTTTTAAATAACAGTTTCTAATGCATCTTACTTATGTTTTGTGATATATTAGTATCGTAGAATATTCATATCAAAGTGTTAAGTGGAAAATCATATAAAAAGTGTAATTAGGGGTAATTATATTATTTTATACGAAATTATGTGCAGTTATGCGGCCAAAAGATTTGGAAAGATCAAACAACTTGTTTAAACAACTATTTTTAATGCTTCTTACTTATGTTTTGTGCAAAATTAGTGTTGTAGAATATTCATATCGAAGTTTTAATTAAAGAATCTTACAATTGGCATATTTAGTAGTAATTATATTAATTTATAAGAAATTATGTGTAGCTATGCAGCCAAAAATTTTAAAAAACTCAAATAACTTGTTTAAACGGCTACTTATCTTTACTTATGTTTTGTGCAAAATTAGTGTCGTAGAATATTCATATCGAAGTCTTAATTTGAAGATCATATAATAGGCACGCTTAGGAGAAATTATATTAATTTATAAGAAATTATGTGTAATTATGCGGCCAAAAAATTAAAAAACTCAAATTTGTTTAAACTGTTGTTTTTAAAGCCTCCAACTGATGTTTTGTGCAAAATTAGCATTGTAGAATGTTCATATCGAAGTGTTAATTAGATAATATTTTCATAGAAATAATTAGTTGTGATTATTTTAATTTTCACTAAATTCTGTGTAGATATGGGACCAAAAATTTTGAATCACTCTTTTTCAAATAACCATTTCTAATGAATCTTACTTATGTTTTAAGAGTAAATAGTATCGTGGAATATTTATATCGAAGTGTTAATTGAGCGATCTTATAAGAAGCCTAACTAGGAGTAATTATATTAATTTCCGCGATGTTATGTGTAGTTATGCAATAAAAAAATTTAATAAACTCAAACAACTTGTTTAAACAGCTGTTTTTAAATCCTCCAACTGATGTTTTGTGAAAAATTAGCATTGTAGAATGTTCATATCGAAGTGTTAATTAGATAATATTTTAATAGGCATAATTAGTAGTGATTATTTTAATTTTCACTAAATTATGTGTAGATATGGGGCCAGAAATTTTGAATCACTCTTTTTCAAATAGCCGTTTCTAATGCATCTTACATATGTTTTAAGAGTAAATAATATCGTGAAATATTCATATCGATGTGTTAATTGAGTGATCTTATAATAAGCCTAACTAGGAGTAATTACATTAATTTGCGCGATGTTATGTGTAGTTATGCAGCAAAAAAATTTAATAAACTCAAACAACTTGTTTAAACAGCTGTTTTTAATGCATCTTACTTAATTTTTTGTGCAAAATTCATGTTGTAGAATGTTCATATACAAGTGTTAATTGGATAATGTTCCAATAGACATAATTAGGAGTAACTATATTAATTTTCTTGAAATTTTGTATCGTTATGAGGTAATAAATGTTGAAAATGTTAAACAACTTGTTTAAACAAAAATTTCTAATGTATCTTACTTATGTCTTATGAAAAATTAGTGTTCTATGATATTCATATCGAAGTGTTAATTTGACAATTTTATAATATAGACATAGTTAGGCAATTATATTAATTCGTTCAAAATTATGTATAGTTTTGATTCAAAAAATATTAAAAATCTTAAACTACTTAGTTAAAAAACAGTTTCGAATGCATCTTACTTATATTTGTGTAAAATTAGCGTTATATCTTACTTATGTTTTGTGCAAATTTACTGTCATGGGATATTCATATCGAAGTATTTATTGGATAATCTTCTAATAGGCACAATTAGGAGTAATTATATTAATTTTTATGAAATTATAAGTAGTTGTGAGATAATAAATTTTAAAAATCTTAAACAACTTGTTTAAACAACAGTTACAAATGTATCTTATTTATGTTTGAAGAAAAAAATATTGTCATATGATATTCATATTGGAGTGTCAGTTGAATAATTATATAATAGGCATAATTAGGAGTAATTATATTAATTTGTGCGATGTTATGTGTAGTTATACAGCATAAAAATTTAATAAACTCAAACAACTTGTTTATGGTCATAATATTGAACCGTTAATTGGCTAATATTTTAATGGGTATAATTAGGTATAATTATTTTAATTTTTACGAAATTATATGTAGTTATGAGGCCAAAAATGTTGAAAAACTTAACTTTTTCAAATAGCAGTTTCTAATGCATCTTACTTATGTTTTGGGGAAAAATAGTGTCCTAAAATATTCATTTCGAAGTGTTAATTGAATAATCTTATAATAGACACAATTACGAGTAATTATATTAATTTACATCAAATTATGTATAGTTATGCGGCCAAAATATTTTATAAAGGCAAACAACTTGTTTAAACAACAGTTTTTAACGCATCTTACTTATGTTTTGTGTAATATTAGCGTTATAGAATATTCATATCGATGTTTTACTTGGACAATTTTATAATTGGCGTAATTAGTTTGGCCTATTATAAGATTACTCAATTAACACTTCGATATGAATATTCCACGACACTATTTTCTCCTAAAATATAAATAAATGCATTAGAAATATCTATTTGAAAAGCGTGTTTCAAGATTTTTGGTCCCATTACCACAGATAATTTAGTGAACATTTAAAAAAATCACTACTAATTATGCTTTTAAACATGTTTTATATAAAATTTACCGCAATTTTTAGTCAATTAATCTTCCATCAAGTGATTTAAAAAATTAAAAAGTTAATTTGTCAACATTTGTAAGATTAAAAAAGTTATTCTCAAATTGCACCAAGTTACATATTTAGGTTCATATATTCATGCATTTGATTCATATATAATTATATTTTCATTAAAAAAATAATATCCATGCATTTATATAAAAATGTGAACCGTTAGATGTATTCTATATCATCTCAATTGTATGTATATGAAAAATAAAAAAAAATTAACTTTAGTTGAATAGCCATCAAGTAACGTGTCTAAATTGTAAAATTTGGTCCGTTGATTTTATTAACGCTTGATGCCTATATAAATAATATTGAAATGATATATTTTTTTATATACATATATAAAATGATATTTACAAAATATTCCTTCAATTAGTTTTGTTATTTAAGAATTTGAATAATAGTTATTTGATATTTAATTTTAATGGCACCGATGTGGCACCAAAATGGTGGTAATTGGATCCCTTCTCTTATATAAAACTTATTTAAATATAGATAATTTGTTTATGACTTCAGTTTTTTATTTCGTTAAGTTTATATTAATTATTATTTTCATCTAACGTAAATATGCTTCAACGCAAAATCAATAAATTAACCGTGTAATAGTTATTACATTAATATTTTAAAAAGCTAAATTAATCAAGAACTATGCATTCCTCATTTCTTTCTTTAAATAAAAAAAAAGATCGGGCACATCAATTTTAAAAATTCATAAAAAAATCGAATAAACTTTCACAAGAAAATTGTACCGTCTTTTTTTTCTAATAAAGGATAAAATATTTTTCCCGATAGATTTGTTTTATGGTTTAGTGATATAGTATGAAGTTGTCAATATCGTTTTCAACTTTTCATTCATGATTCATGCATTACTCTTTTGTTGAGGAAAAATAAGGCAGAGACGACAGACGAGTGGGGATAGCGGCGTGTTTTTAGAATTATCGTTCTTCTCCATGACTCTTTAATAGACACCCCTGTAATACATCATAATTTGCATTCGCCTGAATCGCTATAGTATGAGTTTGAGCGGCGAAGCATCATAACATGACATCACTTGCACTGTACGCCATCAAAACTTACTATATTCAGAGATATTTAAATTATTTAAACTCAAAATGTAATTAATTAAGAATATGTTTTTATAAATTTCTATTTTTATTTTTTAAGGATTTATTGTCAAAATATTAGCTGTCAAGGATCCAACCCTTCAGAAAATTAAAGTCTGGGTCCGTTTAAACAAAAAAAATCCAATTAAATTAAACATATAATGATTAATGATATACGAGTCAATCTCAATCATCTTTTTATTTTAATTGAAAACTAAAAAATTTCAAAATTATTGTTTCGAAAAAAAATACTTTTCTTCAATCTTGCCTTACGTGTTTAATTTTGCAATGCAAATAATTTCCAAAATGTTAGAAAAATCACCCCGTCCTTCTATTATAAATCTATTACATATAACCACTGATGTTAAGGTAACACGCCATGTACAATTCCTCGATACTTAGAACTCCCAATACGCAAGAGGAATAAAGATTGTAATAGACTCAATGTCAGAATCGTGAAGAAGCTTGTTACCAAAATCCTCATAGCATCCACAGCTTCAATACCTTCCACAAAAAAATAGAGGAAAATCAATTACAATATTGAAATAATGTTTTCAAGTTAGCACGATTAATTAAAATTTGCGTCAATGAGACATAAAAATGGAAAATGATGTTTCAAGTTTCGGTCTACCAATACTGCTGACAGGAACTTTCGATCATAAAAATGGAAAATGTATTCCAAAATTGATTATCAGGTCGAGTATATTTGAAATTCATGTTTTAACTAACCATGAGCAATTAGGCATATGAAAAACAAACCTTTATACCATCCCTCCATTTATGATATCTCCTCCAATATCTTATTTCAATTATATGTTAGAAACAATTTGAATTTGTTTCTTTTCTTGTGTCATTTTCTGCTTGGCTATTTAATTTGTTATGCAGAAAGGATGATACATATGTATAAAGTGATTTTACTTATAATAAAAAGGAGACAATTGATAGTTTTCCCAATATTATATATAGCATATATATGGAATCCGTAGGGGCTTAATTGAGATGCAAAATCTTCATTTTTTTTACGACACTAATTTCATGAGGACATGGAAATTAAGAATGACCCAACTAATTATTACCCAATTGTTGACGGTTATTATCATGCTTCATCGAAATCCTATTAACAATTAACAGATGTGGTACATATCGTAATAGGGCAGGGACTTTTTTTGACAACTATTTTTTTTAATCTTTACAATCAATTTTATATAAATTTATAAAATAAAATAAAAAAACTTTAAAAACATATTTTATACTTATGGATTGATTGTGTTTCAATTTTCATAGAATTTGATTTTCATTTGATATTTATTCCATCAAAGCCATTAAATTTAAACTATTAAAATTATCATATAATTTTTATGATTTTTTTAAAGCTTTATTATTTATTATGACTAAAAATATTTTATTATATATGCAGGGGTGGAGCTAATGTATGGCAGAAGAGGGCAATTGTCTTCCCCTAATATATATATATATATATATATATATATATATATATATATATTAAAATACACATCTAATTTTTTTTAAAAAATATTGATTTTTAGAAAATTATGATAATATGTCATTCCTAAAAAAATTTACAAAAACATCTTTAAAACTATACTTCTACTATAATTTTTTTAGAAATATACTTCTTTTTTTTAAATAATTATAATATTTTATCTGCCCGAAACTTTTTTTTGGTTGTCAGCCCCTATTTAAATGCTGCCTTCGCCTCTATTTTAAATGTTGGCTTCGTTCCCATTTTAAATGTTGGCTCCGACCGTATTTTAAACGCTGTTTCCGCTCCTATATATATGGAACTAGTATGATGATTTTGTTTCCTTGGATTATATTAAAAATATCTTCATTCAGTACGTAAATTGGTAATTAAACTTAATGTACCCCATAGACATTCAAAATAGCTGGAAATTTAGAATATGCTATATGGCCTCAAAATTGGCTTAGTCTAATTAACATGAAAATAATTCAAAATTAACATACCGAACATTTAACAAGAGCAAATTAATTAATAAGTAGCATGCATTATGTCAGTAATATTATATATTTTAAATAAGTTATGTAAATATATATATTTTTTAAGCAACTATATTATATTCTCATTTTTTTCTTTAATAGGGCTGTTTCTTAGGCTTCGTCTCAAAAATATATAGCATATATAAATAATTAGATATTTAAAATTTTCTGTAAATTAATTTTTTAGAATTTTTTTGAACATAAATTTATATATTTTTAAGATATATTTTACAGTGTATTTTTTTCATCATCTTTATCTGCAATCTTTTATCATTTTTTTATCATATTGACCTCCGTATGTACTCTTCATGAAAAAAAACATTCTTTTTCCAATCTAATAAGTAATATTATATGTTACAATAACAGTTAAAAGAATATTCAATCTAAAAAGAGTAAACAATAACAATATTTTATTGTTCTTCCAATGAAAAAATAATTATAACAATTAAAAAGAAGTTGAGAACATACATCACTATTTCAACACAAGCAATTAGAGCTATGGGTGAAGAAATAAATTCAAAGAAATATAAATAGAAGAAAACAAACTTTTATCTTCTCAGATATAATGTTAAGAAAGATGAAAAGATAAAAAATGAGAAATAATTAATACAGAAATAGCAAACACCTCGTTTCCAGACTTCAATGTAAAAAATAAATTAAATATATTTAGCCATTGCTGATATGTCATAGTTGAGGAGAGAGGAGAGTTTAACACTCGGGATATAGATTTGGGACTGGCAAAGATAGCAGAGGGCCAGAGGATGTTTGGACAGGAGATTAATTCTCCGTCGTGCTACGCCTTCGGGCGAATGTATATCTTTTTGAAATATTTTAAAAATAATTGTTTTAAAATGCACCCGCTTAATCGTATATATGGTCCGCTTATGTTTATGTAGTGCGATATCATATATATAAAATTATATATCCGTATATTTAATAATGTATGTTATTTTTTAAAATATTTATTGTATTAAGTCTATAAAATTAATTATATAATATTTTTCATACAATATATTCAAAATTATATTAATATTTTATTATATTTTCTTATTTTACATTAAAATTCTTCAAAAATAAATTATTAATTCAAATATTATAAAAATATTTTAGAATAGATATTCACATACTGAATTATATATGCATTTGTATATCGTATATACGCTATGTAATGGTTAACTGTACGTATATTAAAATATATATTTTAAAACCTGGAAAAAACTACCGGCTTTTAGCCTTTCACCAAAAGGGCTAAAAAAATGCAAACAGTAGACACTGCATCACACTTAGGGCTGTCAACGAATTCTGTTTCGATCGCGTTTCCTTTCGTTTCGTGGTAACGAAACGGTTAACGAAATGAATTTCTATTTCGTTTTATTAAACGAAACAGTTAACAAAACTGTTTTCTATTTCGCGCAAAGAACGAAACGGTATTTTTCATTTCGTTAAGAGTATTTCAGTGTAAAATACACAAAATTTTGTGTTTCGTTCCATTTTGTGATAAACAAAACTGTTAACGAAATGATTTTCTATTTCGTTTATTAAACGAAACGATTAACGAAACAGCACTATTTCGTCACCGTTTCAGTCGTTTGACAGCCCTAATCACACTGTTTACGAGACTTGACCAGTTACCTATAAGTACTCGTTAGTTGTTTCTAATTTCTACTTATATTACTGAGCTGTTTTCTTCTTGGTGATTCGAGGTTTCCAGACAACATTTCGTTGTCCTTTCTGTTTTTTAGTTTGTTTTAGACTTTGTCATTCTACATAATTCTGCTGACAACAGATAGGGAGACGAGGGGGTTAGGTCCAACCCCTACATAAAGAACCATCAGATTATTACAGTTCCTTCGAATTTTTCAAAACGAAATGCATCTACAAAATCACCACAATCCTTCTATTATTTACATATTATTTTTTTAATAACTAATGTTGAAAAAGCTCTAAACTCTACTCTTACGTTTCAGAGTCGGAGAATGAAGATAATAAGGTGAAATGAAATGCGAGAGCGGAGAGCGGAAAACGAGTTGTTCCGATCGAGTCACCTCTGATTTAGGGGTTAGATCTTGTAACGTGTCCTTCATTTCCACTCTTTTTCTTTCCGTTTCATTTCATTTCTGCCGATCTCTGAAGCACAATCTTAGGTCCCAACTCCTATCCGGTTTTCTCAAATTTTAAAACTTAGTGGATAGAATATTGATAAACATATGTGTCGTGTGTGTCACGTGCTATCACGTGATGTATTTGATACGGAACGTATCGTGTCAACACGTGTTTGGACGTGTGTATTTTAATATGTCAAAATTTTGAAAATTCAAACCCGTACATCTAAGACACATGATACATCTAGCACATCGTGTTGAATACATGTCAACACTTGTAGCACGTATAAATTCAACAAATTTCAAATAAAATTGAAGAAATATATAAGAAAAATTAAGTGGTACTTATCACAAAAAATAAAATTAACGCATCATATTTAGAAATATTATACATATTAGAATGATTATGTTCTCTAATTTCAGTCAAGCCAATCTTTTAAGCATTTAAGTATTTTAAAAGTCTGATATGCTGAAGTATTTTATACGTACCACACATGTTAGATGTGTGTGCTCATGTTCAATGTGTTAGATATGTATGTTTAGACGTGTCAAAATTATTTATATATTAATTAAATATATTTAATAACACAATATGTATAACAGTAAATACAACATATACTGACACGTTCAGATACAAAAAATTATTTATTCCAGTATTTACACCTAGGTATACATATACATAGCCGCCACGTTTATCATTACAAGTGGAGACTCAGAAATTTCTTCGCTTGGCGCCAACCTCCGGCTCCAATCCATCGATATCCTTTCGCGCACCTGCTCTCACCTCTCTTCTCCACTTTCTACGTCGCTCGAGGTTTCTTTATTTGCTTCTCTTTACTCTCACTCTCTCACTCTCTGACTTGCTGTGTTCCCCTCTTCTCTACAAATTTCTCACTTCCTCCTTTCTTTCTTTTTCTCAATCCAACAAAGAGAGACAGAGAGAGAACTCCAAGTTCAAAATCATGCAGTTAGTGTAAGCTTAGACCAACCTTCCATCGAAATCAAGGCTTGCCCATTTATATCTCTTAGAAGTCCTTTTAGTTGTAAAACAAGGTACCTCTGCATGCTGGAATTGAACTGCAGAATCAGTTTAATACACTAATTTGGGACTTTTGAGATTTGATTCATCAGTTGCTTAATTAATTGAGAACTGACGAACAATTGACTCATGAATTTAGTGTGCCTCAATTTCATACTATGTTTACCTCAGTAAGGCTGGATTCATTTGCTGCTTCAGCGAATTAACCTCATTTGCTTCGAGTTCATATCCAAATATACTCTTGGCACAATATGAATACTGTTTACTGTGATAGGTGTATGACATCTTACAGTACATTCGTTTAGTGCCTTTATATGTAAGATACTTTTTTTTAGTTTCTTAACTATCATTGAAGGTTCATATTTCTTGGAAATATAATAAGGCTGGGCAATTTGAACATCTAAACTGCATTATTAATTGTTCACAATCTTTACTGATTATCCTATTTTTTTAAACACTAATGGAAAATAGAAGGGCAATTTGACACTTGGAAGCAAAGAGAGCTCAAACCGTACTAGAAAAAAATATGAATCAGATGGTGTGTGTATGTTATCTTCACTTTCACCATCAACTTCCCAATACCACTCCCCATCCCCACTTGCATCTCATTAAGGCCTCTGCCTTATCTGCTATGTGAGCCCCCAATCCAGATTTCTATCCGCCCAACTCACCAGCAAACCAAATCATCAACTCACTATCACCAATCTCCCCAGAAACAACAATTCAGACGAATTTTTTGGGAAGATATGGACTCCACGTCAGCATTATTTGAAGGCCAAGCAGGATGACGAGAGATGGTCGCACCAGGAGGATGACATTTCTGCTAGAGAGACGCTTGACCAACTGAATTATCTTTGCAAGCAAGGTGAAGCTGAGAAGGCCATTGATTTGTTGGACATGATGATTTCCAAAGGGTTTGAGCCGGACGGTATGACCAACAGAATTCTTATAAATGGGCTATGCAAGAAAGGTGAAATTGAAATGGCAGTGAAGTTTCTGAATGTCATGATTTTCAAAGGGCTCAATCCTGATGTAGTGACCTACAGCATTTTTATAGATGGATTGTGCAAGAAAGGTGAAATTGAGTCATCTGGACGGCATACTTTCCAAAGGGATTGAGCCTGATGCTGTGACCTGTAACACTCTTATTGATGGGTTGTGCAAGAAAGGTGAAATTGAAACGGCAATGGATTTTTTAAATGTCATGATTTCCAAAGGGTTCAATTCTCATGTTTTGACCTACAGCTCTCATAGATGGGCTGTGCAAGAAAGGTGAAATTGAAAAGGCAATGAGTTTACTTGATGAAATGATCTAAGCAGAGAAGATAATTGGAAAGCTTTGGTGGTAGAACTTTCATGTTGTGGGTAGTTTGCTTGTTTATTAGTAAATGATGTAGTATGGTACTTGATCTTTTAAGTGTTGTAGAGTTCTTCGAAGTACTCAGTTGATTGTTTCTACTTTTATTATGAGTGAGGTGTTTTGTTTTTCTGTTGATTAGAATTTTCAGACATTTCTGTAGTCCTTCCTGTTTTTTTAGCCTTGTCAGTATTTTTCTTTCTGATTAGAATAGTTGTGTGAACATAATTGTTTCAAGTCTATTAGTACTCGGTATCTTCCCTAAATACCAGATGGCTTAATTTAGGCTGAGGTGCTACAAATCCGTGGCTTGTACTAAAAGTCTATGTGAGGAGTTCTGGTCCAAAGGAAATGGAGTGTAGAAATATAAATCAAACATTGGTTTTTGATTTATGGGTCTTAGACATTAATCATTACTGGCCCATAATGGTACTGAGAGCTTCCAATTTCTAGTCATCTCATCAATGCTGTTTTTTCTTTTTTTTTTCCGTTAGTTACCGTTGGTACCATATTGGTATCACTCATATAAATAGCACAACAGTGTGCATGTAATAAACAAGCATCAGTTGTATTATCAGAAGAAAAAAGATAATAAAGATTTCTATGTTTCATCATTTAATTTTTCCTAAAAATCTACATGGTATCAGAGCAGGGCATATAGCTCGGTCTCAATTCCACAACAAGAATCCGTCAGTAAGCCAAGAAGTCTACCCTGCCATCAGTGATGAGACCAGCTATAGAAGCTGTTTCTTCAACTCAAAGAGGCAAGAGAAGAGACTAAGAGCAAGATTAACTAGATTCAAATCAAGATTTACAAATCGATACAGATCAGCAATCCACTGATAAATTCACCAGTAAAAGTACTAGGCAGCAAACTAGAATCAGAATCAGAATCAGAACCCGATACTAGCAAGAATATCAGAAAATAAAATTAGACAAAAACCAGTATCTGTCCATTACCAAAAAATACCCTGACAGAAGAGAAGAATGTCTCAGCAAAATGAGAAAATCACCCACATCACACTAAATGGCACAAATTATTTACCATGGATGCATACAGCCTCAATTGGCCTTGGAGGCAGATCAAAACTTGAATATGTCACAGGGGAATTACAAAAACTGTTACCAGTCAATCCAAACTTTCCTATAGCACAAGAAAAAAGGCCTTAAAGGAGTGGAGAGCAGATGATCTATTAGTCACAAATTGGCTACTCAACAGTATGAAACCAGCAATCGCTGACATCTGCATGTGTGCAGGGTCGGCTCAGGCAGTGTGGGAAAAGCTCGAAAAAAGATATGGCCAGAAAAATAATTATGCAAGAATCTTTCAACTGCAAACCGAAATCCATCAAACAAAGCAACAACCAGGTCAATCAATCACAAAACTTCTCAACTACATAGAAAAAAAGCGAGATGAAATTCGATTGTATTGACCAAATACCACTGACCTTGAGGAATTGCAAAGGCGAAATGAGCAAGATGAGATTTTTCAATTTCTTGCCAGTCTTGACTCAAGTTATGAATCATTGAAATCCCAAATCCTTCTATGTGAGACTCTTCCCACCTTTGATAAAATCGCAAACATGGTTTAAAGAGAGGAATCAAGAAGGTCTGTGATAAACACACAATCACATGAACCAGAGGAGACCAAGGCCTTTGCCATCTGACACCCAAAACCTAACCCTAATCTCAGCACAGCGAATCGGGGAGACCTAACAGTCCTTCTCAAGTGTGAACATTGCAAACGAGAGGGGCACAAGGAAGAAGACTGCTGATTTCTCCACTCGGAACTCAGACCGAGGGGGAGAGGCAGGGGTGGTGGCGTTAACTTCAAGAATTTCAGGTGACAAGGGGAGTTGTGAGAAGAGCGAAAAGAGAAAAGAATTTTGGGTGCGAAATGTGAGAAGACAGAGACGAGTCGGGTTCACTCCAACCCAACACCGAGCCAGAGTCAAATAGGGCAGCCCTCTCATCTCTCTCAGGATCAGATGTGGCAAATGATGCAACAACTCACCATGCTGCTCAATCAAAATTCTGGTATTGCTGCCAATTTTACTTCTAATTTCTCACAAAAAAATTGGATCTTTGATTCAGGTGCAACGGACCATATCACAGGAAATAAAAATTCATTAAAAAAATTTACAAATTGGAATACTAATCAATTTGTAACCGTTGCAAATGGTGAAAAGATGAGAATTATTGGTAGCGATTCAATTGATATTTTTTCAAGAAATATCCCAAATGTCTTGTATGTGTAAAATTGCCCTCACAAACTTGTTATCCATTAGTAAAATTGCGCAATAATTGAATTGTGAAATTATTTTTTCATCAAAAAGCGTAATTTTTCAAGAATGGAAAATGAAGAATGTCATTGATAAAGGATTTCTAAAAAATGGACTCTACTATATAAATGAAGAAAAATGCAATTTTTTGGCAACTAGAGAAAAAGAATTGAGCACCCTTTGGCATAGGAGAACCGGTCATCCGTCTGATAAAATATTGAAATATATATTTGATTTTAAAAATATTGATTGTAAAAGATGTGAGGTATGCAATTTAGGAAAGCATACTAAATTACCTTTCCCTTTATCTAAGTGTAAAAGCAAGAAACCTTTTGAATTAATTCACTCAGATGTTTGGGGACCGGCCCCAATAGATTCATTTAATGGTTATAAATATATTGTTATTTTATAGATGATTTTTCAAGAACCACTTGGTTATATTTACTTAAAAATAAGAGTGAAGTTTTTTCACGATTTGTTGAGTTTTGTAATTTTGTGGAAAATCAATTTGATACAAAAATTAAAACTTTTAGATTCGATAACGGTACGAAATTTATCAACCGTAATTTCTTAGAATTTTTTTAAATAAAGATGGATTTTACATCAAACCACTTGTGTTTATACCCCGCGAACAAAATGGGGTGTCGGAACGGAAAAATAGACATTTATTAGAAGTTACTAGAGTACTACTATTTCAAAATAACGTTCCAAATTTTTTTTGGTCGGATGCCGTTCTCACTGCAACATATCTAATTAATAGATTGCCAAGTGCAAAATTAAATTTCAAGAGTCCACTAGAAATTCTTTACCAAGAAAAAATCAATATCGGACATTTAAAAATATTCGGATGTACGTGTTACGTACATAAGAATAAACAAGATAAATTGGATTATACTTCAATCAAGGCAATTTTCTTGGGGTACTCGTCTAAAAAAAGGGTATAAATGTTACGATCCCATCAACAACAAATTCTATATTTCTAGATACGTAACATTTCAAGAAAATGAGCCATACTATAAAATTGAAAAATTGGTCAAGGGTCAAGAGAAACAAAATATTTTTTCATTTTCACATTATCCATCTACAATTGGTGTAGAAACACCAATCAATGTTGAAGAAGAAAATAAAAATGAAGATGGAAATGAGAATGAAGTGGAAATTGAAAATGAAGAAGAAGAAATCATAGAGGAGGCACCGTTGCGAAGGTCAACTCGCGTCTCACAACCTCCCACAAAGATGAGAAATTATATCACCTAAAAGGTAAGATATCATATTGAAAATTTTATCTCTTATGAAAATATCACAAAAGAATATAAGGATTATTTGGCTTCAATTGAAAATAATGAACCAAAATCTTTTAGAGAAGCAATAAGCCAACCGGTTTGGTATAAGGCAATGAGAGAAGAATTATATGCCTTGGAGAAAAATGAAACTTGGGAAATCGTAAATTTACCAAATGGAAAAAAAATCCGTAGGGTGTAAATGAGTCTATAAAATCAAGTACAAGAATGATGGTAGTATAGATAGACACAAAGCTAGGCTGGTAGCTAAAGGTTATACCCAAATGTACGGTATAGATTATCAAGAAATCTTTGCACCGGTAGCCAAAATGAATACCATTAAAATTTTACTTTCCATAGCGGTAAATCAAAATTGGACTTTACATCAAATGGATGTAAAAAATGCATTTCTCCAAGGAACTCTAGAAGAAGAGATATATACAACCATACCACCCGGTCATAGAAAAGAAATGGATTTTAATTTTGTTTGTAGGTTAAAAAAATCAATTTACGGACTAAAGCAATCTCCACGGGCATGGTATGAAAATTTGAACTCTCATTTACTTTTTTATAATTTTAAAATTAGTAATGCCGATCATTCTTTATTTTTAAAGAATATTGATGATGCTATAATCGTAATTTTAAAATTAGTAATGCTGATCATTCTTTTTTTTCCGTTAGTTACCGTTGGTACCATATTGGTATCACTCATATAAATAGCACAACAGTGTGCATGTAATAAACAAGCATCAGCTATATTATCAGAAGAAAAGAGATAATAAAGATTTCTCTGTTTCATCATTTAATTTTTCCTAAAAATCTACAGAGAGGCATTAAAAATTGATAATTATTTTAGGAAAATGAGGGATGTAACTTTGTAAGGGACTGTAATTTAATTAGGAATTGGATTCAACTTAATCTATCCTTTTATAGTTATCTTTTTCATGTTTCTCCCAATTATATGCGCCAATCTATTCCCCATGTTAGAAAATATATGTCAAAATCTTGTCCCTAGTGTCCGTTGACGTGGTCTCACTGTAGTATTAATTGCATCATATAGGCTCACTTCATCCTGTGACTGTGAAGTCCATATTTGTAAATAGAATATTGATAAAGTATAGTGTGTGTCACATGTCATCACGTGATGTGTTATGTCAGTACGTATTTATGTATTTAGATGTATATATTTTAATATGTCAAAAATTTAAAAACCTAAACACCTATATTTAAGATACATAATACATCTAGTACGTCATGTTAAACGTGTTCAATATGTATTTAACACGTATCAATACTTATAGTACGTATAAATTCAATAAATTTCAAACAAAATTGAGGAAATATATAAAAAAAATCAGAAAAAAATAGAGTGTTTCTAATCACAAAAAATAAAATTGATGTGTCGTATTCAGAAATATCATATAGATTAGAGTGATTATAAACACATAAGTATTTCAAAAGTCAAATATGCTGAAATATTTTACACGTGCTCCCGGTGCATGTTCATGTTCAATGTGTTAGATTTACGTGCTTAAATATGTTAAAATTATTTATATATTGATTACACATTTTCAAACATAAATACTTATTTATGTCTAAATTTACACATATCTAATAGGCTTATCATTATCCTATTTATAAACGTCCTCTCACTTATTTTTCATCGATATCATTACAGCTGCATGTGTTGTTGGAACAGATCTAAATAATAATTAATGTTGCTACAGCGAGAAAATAATTCAGGGTAAGCATGCATATATCCTCATACTGTCATGCATGTGCCGTACGCAGGCAGATGACAGAATTGATGGAGGCATGGAGTAAATAAATGGGTATGTATGGACCATTCACAATTGGATGTGTACATATACACGAGAAATGATAAGTATTTTTCATGTCTAAACCTATAGCTATAAGTAAATGCAATATTTCTAGATTAAAATTTGAAAAAAAATTAAGTAATGCTGTACAGTGTTTAAATGTTGTCTCGAGACGCAGTCTTCAATTTGCACAGTGAAATCGTGGCTAGTGTTAAGGTCGGACACAGTGTTCTTGAATGCAATGGTCAAATACAATATTCAGCTTCTAGTACTCAACATTTTTTTTTTCAAATCTTAATATGTGAATTCATGTTTATTTAGAACTTTAGATGTAGATGCGGGGAAACAGAAATATTTTTGTTGCACAATTTAAAAAAAAAAGATATATTTGTGAAACTTAATTTTTTTAGGTTTGGAAAAAAAAAATTTGCACCGCACAAACTATTTATCTATATATCTCTTTTGCATAGTTTCATATTTATTATTGTCAACACGTGCTGATTTTGGGAAATATTGTAACGATAATTTTGAATTTAAGACGAGAAGAATCTTATAGCTAGGCTTTGCCTAAGAAGCAAGCACCAAAAAGCCTCTCATAGGACTCATTTTTTGTAAATGCTCTTTACAAAAAGCTTAATAAAATCTGCTTCACTATACATATTCCGAATGAATTCGGCAGGAGCAAATAAACACAAAAAGGTAAGAATGAAATTGGTAATGTTTGTGTTTGACTACAGAGGACTCATTTGGTATTGAAAGTCACAAAATTGAGGCAATCGCGCGAAATAATTAAATGTAAGAGGAAATCTTATAATCCCCGGTCTGCTATCCCCCGATTTCGTCCCCGGCTCCAAATTTAGTCGCAAATTAAATGAACAGACTTGCGCTTCTAATTTAAACCCACGTGTTAATTATTGTGTTCGATAAATTTTCTATTTTTAGTAAGTAGGCAATTCACTCAGGACGTCCATGAAATTTAGCAGTTTCGTGGCATGATAAATTTTCTATTTTTTGATCCACGTGTTATTTTGGTCTCCATTTCTTTTCGTTTTTGGACACCCCAAACTAATTGAAGTAAAAATAATTTGAAGACATGCTTTGCAAATGTAAATATAAAAAGGTGACATAATCTGATCCAATCCGAGAAATTTGTCCGACCTGTTCGAATCTGATCTAATTTTTTAGAAAAATCAAACTGATCTGGTCTGATTCGAACCCAACCTAACCCGACTTGACCCAATCCGAGATCAAATAACTTGTAATCCAATCAAAATCAATCTTAAATTTGAAAAAATCAATATATAAATTGATTCGGCCCGACCTGATTTCTTCTAAAAGGTCAAACTGATTCGGTCCAACCTGTCTGAATCTGTACCCGACCCGACCCGTCTGAACCCGACTCGACCCACCCGATTGCATTAAACCAAGATATAAACACTTCAAAGCAAGATATAAACACATAAAAGTAAAATATAAATATCTAAAATCAAAATATAAACACCTGCAAAGCAAGATATAAACACTTGAAAGCAAAATATAAGCACCTAAAAGCAAAATATAAACATCTGAAATCAGGAGTTTAGATTTTTAATTACAGATTTATAGTGTTCATAACTACTAATGAGGTTTTTATTAGTTTGATTACAATAAGAAATAAATTGACAAATACATCTAGATGCTAATTATAAACACCGACTTCAGATATATAAACACACAAACATCAACGATGATTCCTTAAAAATATTAACGTCTTAATGCTAATTATGAACACCAACATTAAATATATAAACACATAGATATAATCACAAGTATAAACACATGAAACTAAGATATAATCACTTTTCATTCAAATATAAATAAATATCATATCAAATCAATTACATATTAAATTCATAATTAAGTATATATATTAGTAAAAACACATGTAACCAAGATGTAATCGTTTTTAATTGAAAAATAAATATCTATGGTAATAATTTAATTGCATATTAAATTCACCATGTATCTATATACTGGATAGAGTATTGGATATGAAAACATATTTTGAGAAAAAAATCAATACATATAATATAATAACAAAAGGTTAACGCATCTGATCATATGAATTCAAATTATCCATGATATTCAGATATAATTTGAAGTCCTTTCGGTCAGCAAGAGAAAATTATTTTTTTTTCAGAAGAGAGACGCGACAACACTTGTTTTTCTATTATTTTGACTGGTCAAAGTCGCTGGGCTGGTCAATTGCGCACATGTTAGATGTGGGGGACGCTAGCCGGGGATTAAATTGAGGGTACTGTTAGCACTACCCTAAATGTAATATAAATACACGAAATATTTTGTAGATTTTTATGAAGCTAAGAGCTACTTAATTAATTATTATTTATTCGTAGTAAGTCCATTATGATATATAAAATACAACAAACCATAAATAGAAAACTAGAAGATTAATAGGTTTGAATTGGAAATGGTAAATTTCTTTCTGAATTTTTTCTATTCTGATATGGTCTTTGTCCATTTTCCCGTCCTTTTTCTTTAATTTTCACCGTGCAAATGAACTTGGGTTTGCCCATAAACCTCTTCTGTCATTTCTAGCCTCTTTCTTTCACCGATGAAATGTTCTTTTTTTAGTTAAACAGGTTAAGGATACATTTCATGGATTATAGGGCCAGAAAATACTCATCATACCCCTGTTTAAGTTTCAACTTGGTGATATTGAAATCCATAAAATAACATTTTTAATAAATAATAAAAAATAGCAAAAAGTAAATGAGATTCTAGAGAATAGCAAAAACCGTCAGGTTCATTTGGCAAATCAAGGAATAGTGGTAATTTTGGAAGAGTGATATAATAATATCTTTTTAGAAGAATGGTATTCTTAACTATTTAGAAGAGTGAAAATTTCATTTGGCAGTTGTTAATCAGAATAGTTAAAATATGAATAATTATGATACTAATAATGATGATGATAATAAAAATAATAGTAAAATAATAATCATAATAGTAATAATAATAATATAATAATAAAATAATATTATAATCATAATAAATAATAATAATCATAGTAATATAATAAAAATATAAACATAATCATAATATATTAATATAATAATAAAGATTATAATTATAATCATAATTATAATAATATAATAATATAATAATAGTAATAAATAATCATAATTTTAATAATATAATAATAAAAATTATAATTATAATCATAATCATAATAATATAATAATAATAAATAATTATAATTTTAATAATATAATCATAATATAATATAACATAATTAAATAATAATCATAATCATAATCATGATAATAATAATTATAGTCATAATCATAATAATATAATAATATAACCATAATCATAATCATAATAATAATATAATAAAAAACTATAATCATAATCATGTTCATAATAATTATAAATAATTATAATCATAATAATATAATAATAATATAATGATAACTATAATCATAATATAATAATATAATACAACATAAAATAATAATAAGTAATAATAATCATAGTCATATATCATCATAATATAATAATATTATTATCATAATTAAAATATAATAATATAATAATAATAAATAAATAATCATAATTATAACAATATAATCATAATCATAACATAATATAATAATAATATAATAGTAAATAATCATGATCATAATAATATAATAATAAAATAATCATATTTATATTCATAATATAATAATATAATACTAAAATTATATTTATTATAATATAATAATACTAATAGTGATGATAATATAGTAATAATAATCATAATTTAATAATAATAATATATTGATAATAATAATAAATAATAATCATAATATTAATATAATAATAAATTATAGTCATAATATAATATAATAATAATAATAAATCATAATCATAATATAATAATATAATATAATATAATATAATTAAATAATAATCGCTATTCCAACGAGAGCTAATTTGATATTCCACATATAAATTGATATACCGGATTAGCACTCTTCTACTTAGTCTAAAATTCATTTGGTAAATTAATTCGTCGGAATAGCAATTCTATTCTTACTTTTTATTATTTCATGGAGTGCCAAACAAACCCTGAGTGAATGCTGATTGTTTATCATAAACTATCATAGTGCTCGACACAACCATTTCTAGGTTGTTCTTTCTATCATTTGCATTTTATATAAACATGTTACTTATAAGAGCTCAAACTTTAGTGTTCCTTAGAGCATGTTTTTTTTTTTATGTTGATCTACCGTGAATTGATAATATGATACAAAATCCTCATAGCATCATCCATGATACAATATCAGGGTTTCATAACTTTTCATAATTTAAGTAAAAAGATAATTAGAATTTCGAAATAATGATTTCTAGGGCACGATTAAGGTTTGTGTCAGTGAGTAGGGTTTATTTTAACATATACCGGAGCTGATTTAATTTTCAACCTATCAAAATGCAAAATTAATGCCGATAGGAACTTTTGAAAAACAAAAATAATAATCCCAAATTCTTTATCGGGTGAAATATGTTTGAAATTATGTTTAGAGTAACCGTGCATTGCATGTGGAGAACGAACCTTCGTACCATCCCTTTTAAATTTCCGAGAGATAATTAACTTCGTTTTTAAGTCTCCTCCAGTATCTTATATTTAACTCATATATATTCTACAAACAATTTGAATTTTTGCTTTTTATTTCTTTTGTCATTTCTGCATCGATGTTTAATTTGTTATGCAAAAAGATGATACATTTCTTATAAAAGTTATTTTACTTGGTATTATATATATTTTTTAAAAGGAGCCATTTGATAGGTTATATTTATAGTATATGGATTCATAAGGCCTCAAATATTGAGATGCAAATTCTTCATTTTTTTTTTTCATACTAATCTCATGGGGACATGGAAAGCGTGATGCAACTAATTATTACCCAATTGTTGGCGATTCTTATTGTCGTGCATCACCCAAATACAATTTGTCCATTAAATATTTTGTCTACAATTAATCCAATTTGTTATTTAAATATTTTGTCTACAGTTAATATCTGTAGTAAGTGACTAAGTGATAACAGGCAGACAGCGTCATTACGAATCAAAACTTCAGTGCTCATGACGACAAAGAGTATTCCTAGTAACTTCAGTGCTCGTGACGACAAAGAGTATTCCTAGTACTAGCTATATACCCGCGCGTTGCAGCAGAATTTTTTATTTAAACATTAAAATATTATAAGATAAAAAAATTCACATTTATCTAATATTAAATTATAAATTCACCAAATTATAGAGAAAACATATAATAAAGACTATATTTAATCTTGGATGAGATTTTTGCACAATATGAGTTAATGATTCATGATTTTTATGGAAAGAAAAGTAAATTATTCTAACATATATTATCACCATTAATTCCTTACCAAATATGCACAAAGTTGCTAAATAAAAAATAAAAATTATGGAAATAATAGTATATAAGGGAAAGAAATGGAGAGAAAGAGAGGATCAATGGACACGATCACATACGTTCGATCAACCAACGATAAATATTATCCGTCTAATTGAGGGATAAAATGGGTATAATAAAAATTTACAATGACAAAAAATGGACCCTCCAATTCTTAGATGCTTTATATAATAGTATAGATTAATGACCCATTTTGCTAATTTCTTTCGCATGTTTTAGCATGATTGGCTATTTTTTAAACGGACTAGCATGATCCGATTTTTTTTCGGACTAAGTTTGATGGTCCGGAAAAAAATACTTGTACCATAAAAAAAAATAGTTACATTATCCGAATTTTAAATTTGGGGCATTTTTTTTTAAAAAAGGCCCAAACTTTTACATTCTAAATAAATGCTGAATAAAATTTTATAGTGAAAAGTAATAAATGATTTCATTTTTTGGGTGTTTTTCAAAAAAAAATCTAAACAAAATTTTAAAGTGAAAAGCAATAAATGATTTCATTTAGGTGCGTTTTTCTAAATAAATATTGAACCAAATTTTAAAGTAAATAATAATATTTTTTATACATTTTTAAACGCCCCTAGATATGCTGCTCTAAATATTTTATCTCATGCCATTTTTAAATAAATGTTGAATAAAATCCATATTGTATGAAATATACGTCATAATTAAAAAATAAAAATTAAACAAAGAGAACCATTATCATTAAAAATTAAACATTAAAAAGTTTGGTGGTATAAAAAAATAAAAATTGAAATTATTACAAAATGAAAAAGTTTAGTATTTCGAAGGAATGATTTGCTGTCCAAAATGAAAAATATAAAAATTAAACATGAAAAAAATGGTTGTCAAAAATTAAAAAATATATAAAAAAAACTAAAATTTTATCTCGGTCACATCTGATTCGTATAAAAAATATACAAGATTTATTATTTTTAATTTAAAATTTTGTTTGGAATTTATTTATAATTTATTATTTTAGAGCATTTAGAAGGAATGATTTTCATATTATAAAAAAATAATATGAAAAATGAAAAATTGCATGTGATCATTGAATTCGACAATAAAAGAACTAAAGAAATGAAAAATAATTCCATCTAAATACCCCCAAAAATGAAATCATTTATTACTTTTCAATTTAAAATTTTGTTCAGTATTTATGTAGCCTTAAAAATATATTTTGATGTTGCGAGTTTTTTCCCTGTCCAGCATAACTAACCTGACAAAACTCGGACCATGCTAGTCCCTAAAATATGTGAAAGAATTTTTACATTTTCTATTTAAAAAAATTGCCCCATTTTGTATGCAAATGGTTTTATTTTTATTTTTTATTTTTGGCATATCTTTTGAAAATCTGAAAAAAAAAGCTAAAAAGCTTTAAAGTAGTGAAATTCAATATAAATTAGATTTTGCATTTATATTTATTCGCAATAAGTCCATTATGACATATATAATACAACAAACCACAAATAGAAAATTAAAGGAAGAATAATAAGCTTGAATTGAATCTGATTAATTTCTTTCTGAATTTCTTGTGTTCTGATATGGTCTTAGCCGATTTTTTTTTGTTCGTTTCCTTTCCTTGAAATTTCCACCATGCAAATGGACTTCGGTTTTGCCCATAGGCTTATCCTGCCATTTATAGTCTCTTTCTATCACTGATGACAATTTGAGAAAAAAAGATCAACTGAATTTAGATGAAACTTTCTTCTTTTTTCAGTTAAAACCTGCTATGAGTGAAAGGATCCATTTCATAGATTAGAGGGCTAGGAAATGTTCTTCATACCCCATGTTCAGTTTTAACTTGATGATCATGAAATCCGTAAAAAATAGTTTTAATAAATAATAAAAAAAAGAGAAAATTAAATGAAATTCTAGAGAATGGCAAAAACCTGATTGAATTCCGGCTGTTTATCATAAGCTATCATAGTGCCCAGTACAACCATTTCTAAGCAAGTTCTTCCTGTCATTTACATTTTATATAAACATGTCATTTGTAAGAGTTCAAAATTAAGTGTGGTAATTTCCTTAGAGCAGAATACCATGTTCTTTTATGTTGATTCACCATGAATTGATAATATGATATAAAATCCTCGTGGCATCCATGATACGATTTCAGGCTTCCATATCTTTTCAATTAGGGTGAAAATAATAATTAGAATCTTGAAATAGTGATTCCTAGAGGACTATTAAGGTTTGCATCAGTAAGTATGATTTGAATTGATATATATCGGAGCTGATTCAATTTTCACCTATCAAAACACAAAATTAATTTCTACAGTAACTTTCAAAAAAAACAAAACAGGAATTACAATCCGAAATTGTTTATCAGGTGAAATATTTTTGAAATTATGTTTGGAGTAACCATGCATGGCATGTGGAGAACTAACCTTCATGTCATCCCTATTAACTTTCTCAGAGATAATATCTCTTCTTTTTTATGTCTGCTCCAATATCTTATATTTGAATTATATATACGCAAAAAACAAATTGAATTTACTTTTTTTTTCTTTTTGTCATTTCTGCTTCGCTGTTTAGTTTGTTATGCAACGGATGATACATTTTTCTATAAAGTGATTTTACTTGCCATTATATATATATTTTTTAAAAGGAGACATTTGATAGGTTATATTTATAGTATATGGATTCATAGGGCCTTAATTGAGATGCAAAATCTTCATTTTTTACACTAATCTCATGGGGACATGGAAAGCGTAACTCAACTAATTATTACCCAATTGATTGCGATACTTATTGTCATGCATCACCGGAAAATAAAAAAAAATTAAAACAGGCATGCAGGCAGCTCATTACGAATCAAAACTTCTGTGCTCATGGCAATAAAAAGTATTTTTTTAGTATTAATGACCCATCTTGTATGCAAATGGTTCTATTTTCTTTTTATTTGTGGGATATCTTTCGAAAATCTTAAAAAAATAGTAAAATTCAGTATTAACAAGATTTTAATATGTAGAATTGATTCAGAATTTTAAATCAATATTTTGAGCCATTTGTATTTTAATTGGAAAAATTGCCAAGTATTTAATATTGAACACAATGCTTAAACGTACGTTTTGTTGATATGCAATGTTCAATTTACAACGCGAACACAATTGTCAGATGCGGTCAGACACAGTGTTCAGTTAGCATTTGCTGTGTTTAGTTTTGATTACTTAACAATCTTTTTCAAATATTAATATGTGAAAATTATATTTAGAATTGTGGACGCAGACGCCTTGAAATAGGGGTGATTTTGTTATATACCTGAAAAGAAGGATATATTTGTGAAACCTAATACTTTCAGGGTTAGAAAAAGAAGGATATATGCTGATTTTGGGAAATATTGTAACAAAGAGATTTGAATTTAAGACGAGAGGACTTCATATCTTATAGCTAGGTTTTGCCTAAAAAGCTCCAAATTAATTAAAAGCATCTAATAGGACCTCGTTGTTCTCAACTCGGCAGGAGCCAATAAATAAAAAGACATGAAATCAAATTGTAAGGTTTGCGTTTGACTCCTGAAAGTACCAAAATTGAGACAACCGCGAGAAATAATTAAATTGAAATCTAAATAAGCCGAATATTGGTTGGATTTTCATGAATCTGAGAGCTAACTAACTGGATTTTGTTGGGAATAATCTATTATAACTTTGTAATATGCATTCTGCGGCTGTCAACATATGAGAGGACTTGAATTTTGTGAAAAAAAAAATTGTTTCCTGTCCAGAGAATTTATAGCCAAGATTATTATGATTTATGATTCTTGGCTGCCACCATAAAGATTGTAAAATATATTATTATGATTTAGATTCATCAAGGGGAATATTGGGGCTACTAGTTCAAAACTCAAAAGTCAAAAATCAAAAGTTCATATTGTGGGTACATGTGCACTTGATTGAAGTGGTGCACGGCACATTAATTTGGAACAGTTGGAACAGGGAGTAATTACTTGTGCGCATTTATTGGGTGTCTTTCTTACAATGACTCATCAGCTTACTTCATAGAGATCTAAGAGATGCATGCTGAATCGTTGATTGGAAAAATAACAAAGGAATTCTTTATGTAAAATAGAGTTAAACTTTTAAGATCTTCAGCCACATTGTCATTTTTTCACCATTAATTTTATTTAAATCTTTTCATTTTTTTTAAATTGAAGGGTTCATATAAAATAATTTCTCTCCTCATTTAAAGTATGATATATTATATTTAAGGTAAAACTTAACTCTTAAAATGATCTAATTTTTTATATGATCTTTTACAAATTATTATGTGTTAGTTATATTATTTATTATTATAATTCTTATTGTTATTATTATCATTATTATTTTGACATTTAAAAATATTATTTCTAATTTTTTTTAATATAAAGTTTCATTAAATATATTTAAAATTTTATATTGCTAATTATTTATCTGAGAATTATATCGTCGGAACGAAACTCGAATTATCAAATTATAGTCATATTATGTAATAATATTAAAGATAACAATCATTACAATAATAACTTAAACATAAAATATTAATCCATGCCATTTTTTGTGCAACTGTTCACATGGATGTTAGATGTTACGTTATTGTCTATCATCTGTTAAATACTTTTTAAAAAAATATTAAATAATTAACGAGCTTCAAATATTGGATAATGTTAAGATTCTAGATATAAGGCA
The DNA here is from genome assembly GCA_964058805.1 of Schoenoplectus triqueter. NCBI lineage: Eukaryota > Viridiplantae > Streptophyta > Magnoliopsida > Poales > Cyperaceae > Schoenoplectus > Schoenoplectus triqueter. The sequence goes on along the minus strand of CAXKVV010000068.1, from coordinate 10,246 downwards.
CAAAAGTTCAATTTTTTTTATAGTGAGTTCTCGCCAAATTATGGCCCTCCATTATGTTCTCTGAGACAACGCTTGGCGAGTAGCTAGCCTTGAATCTTTCTATTCAGATTTTTAGACAATTTATGCTTTCAAGTACTATCACTAAGGCCAATTTGCTGAGAAGAGGGTGGGGATAGTCCCCAATGTTTTGTGAGGATGTTGAAATTACCGATCATTTGTTTGTTCCATTAATTTCTCCATATAAAAAGAGAACCTTCCTAGTTATCCGCAACTCTTATTTTTTCATACAACAGTTGCCTTCCTATTCATCAAGATTTAACTATAGGATATCTAAAATTCAATTTGGATATAATTTTATCATTTAAAGAAATCGGTGTTGCTGATTAAAAATTTTCAATTATGAATAGTTTTCAGCTCTGATATAAATAGCCGCAATATTTGTACATACAAATGATATACAGAAATGTAAATGTGGGTACAAAATTACTCTTTAATTTATTCCAAGCTCGTAGTTTGTAGTATAAAGTATTACTAGCACTAGCAGTACACCATCTTTCACTAAGAAATTCTTTGTTTGGGGATTGAATAAATGACAGACTTCTGCTCAATAAATGTTTCCACAAGTTCCAAACTCGATAGCCTCATTTATGAATTATGACTGATTTAGTTCCTGTTATAAATTTCACTGAACATTTATTTTTTCTTATATTTCTTAAGTACAGCTATGAATTGACCTCTGCACTTCTTGTTTGTGAAGTCACTGGATAACTTTTTGCCCCTTTAAATATTCTCTCAATTTGGTGATAAATAATCTAGCTATGATATCCGTTTTTGTGTCATCTAAAAACAGGGAATAGAGGTGAATTTAAATTAAACCTTGCAAAAAAAAAATTTCAATGTATCTAATAAAATCAAATAATTGTATTACCATTCTAAGTATATTGAAAGTCCGAAACCTAAATGAATTTCAGAAAGCATGCCAGTATGGGTGGTATATCCTTACATCGATTTGTGTGTCTTAACTCCAAGATCCAAAATCACATCTAACTCCCAACCAAATCTGGTGCAGCTCCCATTCCTACCACTGTATCAATTTATGATGAGAAGATTTAATCCAATTTATAAAATTCATCGCTCTTTTTCCCAAGAGAAACTCCAAAGTCTCAAACCAAGTTACCGCTATTTTTCCTTTATCATTTACACGGTTACACCTTATCCCAAGGGCCAAGTCCACAACTACCATCAAGCAAGCAGCAGGATAGAAGTACGTAGACTAATTAAAACCCTATATAAACCCTTACAGCCCTCAACTCTTCTCACCACAAACCTCAAATCAGCAGCCATTCCTCTCAAGCTCAACAAACCGAAACTCCAACTGAACCCCTCAAAGCAAGTTACACACTAGCTCCTCATGGCCCGCATAGTGATGCTTGCAGCACTTGTTGTCATCCTCATTATGGCAGCTCCGGCAACCGAAGCGGCCCTCTCATGCGGCCAAGTGACCGGTTATATTGCATCATGCATGCAATATGCACGGGGCAAAGCTGCTGCCCCCTCAGGCCAGTGCTGCTCCGGTGTCAGGACACTGAGCACGATGGCCAGTACAACACCTGACAGGAAAACAGCGTGCAACTGCCTGAAGAATGCTGCGAAGGCGATTAACGGGCTCATTGCTGGGAATATTGCAGCGGTCCCTAGCAAGTGTGGCGTCTCAGTGCCGTACGTCATCAGCGCCACCACCGACTGCTCCAGGTGAGTTTCATATATAGTCTTTACTTGATTATATTATCTAAAGGACACATACCAACTTTACCTTGGTAACTAGGTACAAGAATTATAGGTTCCTTGGTAAATATTCTCCTTAATTAAATTTCTTGTTTTCTTTGTATTAAAACAGGGTGCGCTAAGCTAGTAGGAGAAAGAAGCCGAGAATAAATAAAGAGGGTTTGCAGCCTTTACCAGTTTGCATGTTGTGTCTTTATTATGTCTTTTTTTGTAATGCATCCGAAATTTAATATACAGTTTAGTAAACTGGAATGTTGTTACTGCAACTTTACTTGATGAAATGATTTAAGCGGAGAAGATAATTGAAAAGCTTCTGTGGTAGTTTGCTTTGTTTATTAATGGCACTTTAGCTGTCTTCTTTAAGTGTTGCAGTGTTCTTCCAAGTACTCGGTGCTTTCTACTTTTATTATGACCGAGGTGTTTTTTCTTACTGATTAGAATTGTAAGACATTTTTCTTCAGTCCTTCCTGCTTTTTAGCCTTGTCAGTATTTTTCTTGCTGAATAGAATTGTTGTGCTGAACCTAATAGTTTCAAATCTATTAGTACTCATGATCTTCCCTAAGTACCAAATGGCTTAATTTAGGTTGAGGCACTACAAATCCGTGGCTTGTACTAAAAGTCTGTGAGGAGTTCTGATCCAAAACAAAAGGAGGGGCATTAATGAAAAAAATATTTTGATAATTTAGGTAAATCATGAATGTAACTTTGTAAGGGGCTGTAACATAATCAGTAATTGGATTCAACTTAATTTATCCTTTTATAGTTATCTATTTCTTATTTCTCTCAATTATTTATGCGCCAATCTATTCCCCATGTGGTTAAGTTTTTGAATGGAGTCCATATCCATTTTTTTTCTCTTAAACTTATTCTGTAACAAAGGCATTCAGCAAAAACATCCGTAATGCTAATTATGACCAGCACCCAGAGAGTTGGGATAGTTCAGACTTGAAGAAAGATTTTCACATTGATAATTTTTCTTGATGTTATTCGTATTGATAATCCACATTATCTACTCAACGGTGTGATGGAAATGCGATGCTTGAAAATGAATTCAAACAATAGCTTTGTTGAATTTGAACAAACTTGGCCCCCAATTTGGAAACTGCAAGACCGCAAGTGGTATATATTCTGGTACACCAACTTAATAGTGACGGTGACATGTGCCACCTCTTTAGAATGCTAACTGAGTCTGCAGCAATTGCCTTCGACTTCAATTGGTTGGTTCTAGAGAGTAAATCGGATGGATTTTCTGAGCAATCCATCTAATTATTAGTACAAAATATTTACATAGAAAAAAAAATGACGTAGAAATCTGGTTTGATTCAGTTTTCACTGTATTGTATGTAAGACGGTTGTTTCTTTTTGTCAGGATATTTTCCATTTGATTTTCTTACATTTTTAAATTAAAGGAGAAGATTACCGATACAATCAAGAAAATAAGATATAGTCGAGTAGCAAAATCATTGAGCCCGATAGAATGAAAAATTTGGGCCTTTCAAGTATACAACAAAGAAGGCCGGATTATTAGAATGAAATTTTTTTCTACTGTCCTGAAATTATAATCGGTCCAGAAAGTGGATTTTTTTCTACTTGCTAATGATGTGTATCGATATATCCATGATGATAATTGACACCCACATATTTTGAAGTAGATGCAAAACTACTTGGGTCATGCGTGATCAACCATATACAAGCAAAGTCATCATGAATGTACAGGATAAGCATGATATATAACCCTTATGTCTGGATGTGAATAATAGTACTAACAAGATTTCCAATGGTATATACTATATATATATATATATATATATATATATATATATATATATATATATAGTGAGGCTATGGTGCTTCGCGAAGCACAAAACCTCCCGTGCTTCGCATCCGTATCTCGAATTTGAAAGTTCATACGCTCGATCCAAACCATTGAATATGATCTTCATATTGAAATATCTTTGGAGATCAAATTTTATATTTTTTTTGAATTTTTTTGCTATTTTTTAAATGAGTATAAAATTTGCTGATCTAACGATTTCTGCACCATCCAAAACTAGCGATTTTGTACCCATCTAAAAAATAGCAAAAAAATTCAAAAAAATATAAAATTTGATCTCCAAAGATAATTCAATATGAAGATCATGTTCAACGGTTTGGATCGGGTGTATGAACTTTCAAATTCGAGATACGGACGCGAAGCACGGGAGGTTTTGTGCTTCGCGAAGCACCATAGCCTCACTCTATATATATATATATATATTCATCATTTAATTATCACAACAACTCGAATATTTGAAATATATATATAGAGAGAGAGAGTAAAGATACCGTAAGTTTAAACTCACGGGGTTTTTCGTAAGGTTAACTCAAAAAATATATCAAATCATCTTCAAATTATAATTTATTATACTCATTCAATGTTTTATATGAAAATCTCATGGGATGCAAAAAATTGAAGTGTTTTGAACTTTTTAAATTAGGGTTTTTAATTTTTAAAAATTAGCTCTAAAATAATAATAAAATATTTAATGTTTGAACATCATTTTTAAAAATTAAAAAAGATGACATAAAAATCTCAAAACACTCTAAATTTTTGCATCCCACAAGATTTTCATATAAAAAATTTAATGAGCATAATAAATTAAAATTTAGAAATAATTTGATATAATTTTTGAGTTAAGCTCCCGGAAGGCCTCCGTGAGCTTAAGCTCACGATATCTTTATACACTCTCTCTATCTATATATATATAGGGACTGACTACGGTGATTCCATAAGCATTTCGAGCCAAAATGCTTACGGCTCAAATTTCAAAATCTCATGCTCGAAATTTCAATTTAAATATCTCAAAAGATTCTTTATATCATAATCTTTTATATTATCAATTTTCATCAAATTTGGAGTTAGTTTACTATACTTAATAATTTTTAAAAGATGGCTCTAAAAATAATTAAAAATATCAATTTTTATAGGCCAAATTTTGCTATCGTTTAAAAATCATTAAACATAATAAACTAACTCTAAATGTGATGAAAATTGTTAATTTATAAGATTATGATATGTTTTTTTTGAGCCATTGAAATTAAAATTTCGAACGTGAGATTTTAAAATCCGAGCGATAAGCACTTGGCCGAAGTGCTTATGAAATCACCGTAGCCAAACTATATATATATATATTGGAGAAAATTGCATAAGATATACAATTGGTTTGAAAAAATAATAAATGAACAAGATATTGGAGGATAATCAATAATGATGAAATCAAAGATTATTAGACCATTTCTATTTTATAAACAAACTATTACATAGATTATACAACATCGCTAGTCATTCTATATTTTTATTTGAGAAATGACTTATATTTTCAATTGTATCTCATTTTTTTTAATTTAATCAAGCAATTACCTTCAAATTGGTCGATATGGTTAGATATTGTAGGGATTTATATGAATTTGCTTATTCAATATGCTCTTTATTATGTTGCAATTGTGAATGTATGAGATGGAAACTTATGTGAAAGATCAAATCACATGGTTTGAGCATAGAAAAAAATGTGATTATTGATAACTAGTTCATTGAGTTTTCTTTGAGTAGTTAATGATTTGGTAAAGGAAAATTGTAATTATTGATAAAACTTAATTATACGACATGCTGTTATATTGTATTTGGGTAATTTTTATTAGGAGGCTGATAATGATCCCCAAGCATTTATCCCCAAAAATATCTTCAAACTTTGACTCCCATGAATTTAGTAGTTGAAACGCCAAAATTTTTTCGCGATTTGACCATAATCGCAGCGACAAATAAAAATTTTGAATCTTCACGAGTTGACCGTAACTGCAATCATTTGGCACAAAAAAATCGTTATTTTTTGTGACCATAACATGCAATCTCAGCGACATCAATTAGATTCACTATTTTTTCTATTTCTAGGCAACTGGTCGATTCATTTATAATCAACCGTTAGTTTATATTAATTGACCATAAATGTTTGAATTATTTACAGCAATAATAAATTTGACACAAAAAATTAGCGCGCCATCAATTGATTATCATTCTGACATTATTTATATCTTTAACTATTCCCTATTTATATTTATTGTGCTAGTTACTAAAATTCTAATAACTTAAAATATTGTTATTTGATATCCATGTTATTTATATCTAAGTTTTTGGTAATTGTTGTGTCTATTGGCATCAACTATCAATTTTATTTATATCTATTAATTTTTTCTATTTATATCAACCGGCTTTGGTGGTTAAATCCCATCATTTATACAAGTAAATAATCACAACACTTGATATAAATAGCACAGTATAATAGATATAAGTAAATTTGATAGTTTTTACCAAGTGCTAACTCTCTCTAATTTTCTTAAAAAGACGTCATTTCAATTTCAATTTTTTTTTGAATTATTAATGTGCTATGCAGTTATAAAAATGGAAAGTCAAAAACAGAGAAAAAATCAATTGAATACTTAAAATGGAAATTTTTCGCTTGGGGACAACAAATGGGGATAAGAGGCTGGGGACGATAATAATATTCCTTTTTATTAATAGTAGGCAAGTTATCTATTTTACTAAAGGAGAGAGAGGAAGAGAGTATAACGAATTATGTAATTTACATAAGTTATATGAACTTTTTTTTTCTTTTTAGAATAATAGTGGATTTCATTCTACTCACATTGATGCAAGTTATAGCTCAAATCATCTTACTATATTTTATAATGAATTTTCCACTAGCAAGCACTATTTTTCAATACTCTGGAGCTGTATGTTTAATTTAATATCCATTTTTATCATAAATTAATGGAAAATAATGCACATATGTTGAGCATTTCATTCAATTTATACATCACAAATTACATGTAAAAGAATACAATTGAAATTAACAAAGTATATTGCTAACATTCAAGTACCATAAATCATGACAACACAATACAAGTTATATCCTAAATAATATAACAGTCTCTTAATTCTGGTCATATTATAAAAATGTCAAGAATACAAATTCAGATCCAGCCCCTCTTCAATTAAGGTGAGTATTCTCTAAAGTGTTTTATGATAAATTTTTTGCTCGAAGTCGTAACGGACATAAGATTTAGAAAACAGACTGTTTGAAGTCAATCTCCACCCTTAAATTCAAGGGGCTCACAATCGGAGGGGCCTCGCACCTCTTAGATTTTTTACACACTAGCAAAAAACACGCCGTTGTGCAGGACCAATGTACATAATACAAATTTTATTGCAATCAAATGACACACTTTACTTAAACATAATTAAAATAGTTAAAAGTGAAAATATATATACTTACTAAAGGATATACTTAATTGTATTATGAATGAAATTCATTGCAAGTCATTGTTGGATGGATTCCATAATGCACTCAAAGTAGCGAGTAAATGTTAAAAACATGTAGAATCCATATGTCAATGACCTTCTAACAAAAACTAAAAGAACTCGGCCTCTTTATTATGCTCATCGTAGATAACTTTCATTTATATACATTACATGACAAATAAATGGCAAATTTATTCTTTTGCGTGTGGATCTCCAAAATTTTCCATGAACAAATTCATTGACATGTAAAATAATTTATTTGAAGCTTTTAACAACATTTCATAAATCAAATAAAAGAATTTGAGATTAAAATTGTGTGTAGAATTGCAGTTTAATATGTGGTCAGTCTACTTAAAATATGTGTTAGTGTACTTAAAAAATATATTTAATTTAACACTATTTGTTATTACATCTACAATCATAATATTCAGCTGGCTCTTGCTTTGCAGGGAAACCATGCATCAGTCATATGATATATGGTGGGTCCAATACAATCAAAGACTAAATGTGCATTTTCAGAAATTAACCTCCTGCATACAAAGTAACAGCACAACCGGGAATAGAGTTAATTAATTAATTAATTAATGACTAACTGATCTTAATTAATTGCCCGTTTTTCTTTTTGAGACAAAATAGTCCATTTCTATATTTCCTACATTGAGGTCTTTAAGTCAATAGCTTAAAATTAAACAAATTATATATGTATGCAGTATGCACTGAATAGGATTTTCTGGTGACGTTAACATGAAAAGCTCCTTAACAAGGGGTCATACATAATGTTGTGCTTTTCTTTTGGATACCAATTATGTCTAGAAGGAAATTAATATTCATGTACCCTTATAAATTGTTTTGATTAAATCAATATTAGTGGAGCTACAATGAAAATTCTGACAAATGTAAGTTAAGATACGGTAAGTTTAATTTGCCGTACCTTTCTGTACTGATAAACTGTCTTCTTGCATCTTGCATCTTGCATCCAACTCACTTCTCCCTTGTGCCGGCAAATGGACTTGAGACCTTGATTGCATTCTGTTCAATTAATTGGCATGTTACCAGATAGAATTATAGAACTTAACACTGATCTTATTGGGAATCAATTTCAGAGAGAAAGAAAGCTGGTAAATGTTAAACTAGTTAAAAAATGAGCTTCCAGACAGTTTACCATATCAGCCATTAAATAACAGAAAAGTATCTTATAAAAATTATATTAGTTGGTACCAGACATGGACATTATGTTGCTTTGTAACAAGAGAGTTGTTTGTTTTCAAATAATGTACCTCATTTTCTATTTTCTATTTGTTTCAAATAATTTTAACATTGTTATAATAGCAAATGTGAATTATGATTGTTGTTATGTTTGAAATAATTTTAAGATAACATGATAATTTTTCTTGTCATATATTAATTATGTTATTTTTAATATTATTATAATATAAGATCCGAAATATGATCCCGAATCCGATCTAAAATCTATTATAATAGTAAATATAAATTCGCATTTGAATTCTCATTCGAATCCAATCCATTGACACTACTGATGAGATTAATTTCTGGCTTTTGTAAACCGCGCAAACACCATAATGGTCTATGGGTCTGGTCTTATGTCGCCTTTTGAAAAGGGAGATGTTTAATTCAATTTGTGTTGACCAAGTGATTTGGCTTTTCTCATTTTTTGCTTTGTGGACCACGTGAATGTATCAAGGTCATCTTCAATTTTTGGTGTCCGGCCATCTCACACCTTAAATTAATTTAAATTGTGGTTTTGAGTTAATTGGATCAAGAACCTTGTTTGTTGCTCTTAGCACATGGTACATCAAAATTGAACATTTGGTATTTGTATAACCGATTAGTGGTAGTTTGGAGAATTTAAATATTTGGTGATCTTGATTTGTGTAGCTTAGCTGATTTAGTTAATTAAAAATTTATTGATTTGGGGTTTGTGAATTTGAGATAGAGATGTTTACTAAATTTGATATTGAAAAGTCACTACCAGAAAAAATTAATTTAGAACCGCCTATTTAGAACCGGTTTTTTAAAAAACATGTGTTAAAAGGTGAGAGTGGTATATTTATAAATTTTATTAAAATTATTAGAACCGGTTTTGTATAACAACCAGTTATAAGTATTTTTTTATTAAAACCGGTTTTACAATAACCGGTTCTATTTGATTTAATTAAAACTGATTTTAACAAAACTGGTTCTAAATTTTTTGTTTTAGAACCGGTTTTATAAAAATCGATTCTAATTCATAAAATTGAATTAGAACCGTTTTTTGTAAAAACCGGTTCTAATTCAATTTTATGAATTAGAACCGCTTTTTAATAAAAACTGGTTCTAATTAATATGAATTAGAACCGCTTTTTAATAAAAAACGGCTCTAAAGAAATTCTTTGGCGTCAACCAATAGAATTTTAGTTTTTTGCTCCCACGGATTGCTATGTTTTTCAATCTAACCGTTGGTTCATGCTTATCCGACGATCTAAAAACCAAAAATCAAAAATCTATATCCCATGGATTATCACTCTTCATCCTCCTATTTCATATATAAAAGATATAGAGATAGAGAAAGAGAAAGAGCAAAGGTCGTCTTGAAGAAAGAAAAAAGAATGGGAAAGAGAAAGACAGATTTGAAGCTCGTCTTGAAGCTCAAAAATGGATTTGATGTTTATTTGAAGTTTTTAGTTTAATTTTTTTATTTTTTCTTTAGAAATTGTAAAGATAGAAAATTTGTCAGATTTTCTTTAATATGTAAATTATATATAATTATTTTGTTAATGAAATATATTTTATTAGTTAATGATAAAATTAAATTATTTAATCAAAATTTAAAGAAATCAGAACTAGAGAATAATAAGAAAAAAAACTATTTTTTAGTAAATAGTACCATCACAAAATATTAAGAAACAAAGTTTCCAAGATAATAATGTATTATCCAGGCAGTGTAGTGGAGATATTTGAGAGAACCGGTTATTTAAAATAACTGGTTCTAAAGGTTAGAGTTTAGAACCGGTTATTTGAAATAATCGGTTCTAAAAGTTAGAGTTTAGAACCGGTTATTTTAAAATAACTGGTTCTAAATGTTAGCACCGCATAGTTTTAGAACCGGTTGTATAACCGGTGCTAAA
>CAXKVV010000067.1:0-22450 GCA_964058805.1 Schoenoplectus triqueter | reverse complement strand
ATGTCATTTGTGATCTCATCAATCACTAAGGTGAAAATATATGGACTCAATACTGATCCTTGATGTAATTCTATCTTAATAGAAAATGCATCGGACTCACCGTCACATGCTCTGACACAAGTCACAACATTTATGTACATATCCTTAATAAGTGTAATGTACTTTGTTGGGACTTATTTCTTTTCATGCGCCCACCACATGATATTTTTTAGTATTTTATCATATGTTTTCTTTAAATCAATAAATATCATATATAGATCATTCTTCTGTTCCCGATGTCTCTCCATCAGTTGTCTTATCAAGAAAATCGCCTCCATGGTAGACCTCACAGGCATAAAACCAAACTGATTTTTTGACACGGTTGTCAGTTTTCTTAAACGATGTTCGATCATTCTCTCCCAAACCTTCATGGTATGACTTATGAGCTTAATTCATCTATAATTAGTACAACTTTGAATATCTCCTTTATTCTTGAAGATTGATACTAATATACTTCTTTTCCACTCATCAGACATCTTATTGGACCGAAAAATAATATTAAATAGCTTAGTGAGCCACACTATTGCTATATCTCCAAAACATCTCCATACCTCAATCTGGATGTCATCAGGTCCTAACGGCTTACCTGTTTTCATCTTTTTTTAAGCTTCTTTCACCTTGCTTGTTGGTGTCCACTGAGTCGTCCAACTCGATCGCAGTTTTCTCACTCTCGTCGTTGAATGGTTTGTCGAAGTATTCTCTCCATCTGTTCTTAATCTCATCATCCTTTACCAAAAGCCTATCAGTCTCATCCTTAATACATTTAACTTGGTTGAAGTCTCTTATCTCCCTTTTCTCAAAGTTTAGCCATCTTGTAGACATCATGTTCGCCCTCTTTCGTATCTAGAGCAAGTATATCACAAGTACCTGTAGCTGAGTGAGCAAAATCAGACTTGTAAGCATAGTTACCCCTAGATAGAATGATAAGCCAAAATCACATATATATTCTGATAGGATTTGGTATCTAAAACTATATCATTTTACCCTTTTCATGTACTTTTTAGTTCAATTAGTTGATTTAGTTTGGATATTGCACAAAGTTCGAGATACTGCCATGGTTTCTTTGATTTTAGAATTTTTGGAGCATTTTGGGAATATTTGGATGAAGATGGAGTAAACTAGACGCAACTAGAACAATGAAGATCTTGCTGGAGTAAAACTACATGAACCTTTTGACCTAAAAAGTTATTTTTTCGGGTCGAAAAAAGCTCTCTGTCAAGAAACCGCGTAAAATTTTTGGGACAAAATCTTTTCTTTTCGGGCCGTAAAGAGCGGTTCTGTTTCGCCCTTGAAAGCATCTCTTCGCCCTAGAAGGCTCAAGATTCGATTTTAAACAGAATAGAACGCCTCCAAAGAGCCATAACCGCCTTAGGACAGATTGGAGAGAAGTTTTTTGGAGTTTTTTTAGAGTTTTGGAGAGAGAAGAAGGCAAAAGAATGAGAAATAAAAAACTGGGTGTAACTCTTATTCTCTTGATGATTTTCTTTCTGTTTTTCATTGCCTTTATCTGTGATTCTTTCTCTTTCATAGAAGAGTAGTTGTCTCTCTAGGGTTTAGGCATGTAACTTGAAACTTGAAGTTTAATCGTACTTATTGTTATTTTAATTGCTTTATTTTATGAATTGCTTTTGTGATTGCATTACTGTGCATTGATTGAATTGTTATATGTTTGTATTAGTAATCCGTCTGGGATTAAAAACCCTAGATAGCATAGATTCATAACCTACAAACGATATTAGAATTGCACATGTATCTTAGAGAATTGTTTAGGTTTCTAACCAAAATCTGATGGTTCTCCGACCTCCAAAAGCGGTATCTAACCCTAGGTGATGGACTTAACCGTGAAGTCTAGGTTAGTTGGGACTGTTCTGAATATTTAGAGTATTAATTAGATGGACTTAACCGTGAATAATTAATCTTTGAAAGGTTTAGAATTATCAAAACTTAACGGATTTTAATTAGGAAGAACGATGGACTTAACCGTGAAGTTTGTCCTAATTGAAATACTGTCCCAAACCCTAACCAGGAACTTGGTACTAAATTAGATGGTAACCCTCATAAATTAGTGTTAAAATACATAAATAGTACGATTAAAACTCAAGTGGATGGTGATGCTGAAACCCTAGACTCTCTTAATCTTGAAGTAATTCAAACTTAGTTCAATTTACTTGTTAATTCTAGAAAATTATTTAGTTTAGAAACATTTTCAGATTTTATAGTCTAGCTTAAAGAAATTGTCTATATCGGTAGTTTAATTAGTCTCTGTGGGATCGACACCTAAATACTACACAGTAGGTCGTGCGCTTGCGGCTTCCTCTTGTGCGTATTAGGTTAATTTTATTAGTTTGAAAATATCACAATAAGTTTTTTGGCGCCGTTGCCGGGGACTGTTTTTAAATATCGATTGATCCAATAATATTAATGACTATACCTTTCTTTTATTTTTATTATTATTCTCTTTTTACCTTTATCTTGTTCTTTTCTTGCGGGTTAAACACTGGCTAGTGACTCACCGTTGCTAGTCTATCAGAGATCAAGGTTTAGACGTTTTGCTCCCATTGCCGACCTTCAACCTGAACGTCTAGATTTTGGAGACGTGATCAACGTGGCAGCTAATGATGAAGACAACCGCCTTCTCAAGGACTTCACTGCACCCCGAGCGGGTGCACTTAATATGGGCTACACCATGCCGACCGTGGCAGTAAATGACTTCGAACTCAAGCCGACCCTAATCAACATGGTCTCTCAAAATCAATTTGCCGGCTTAGCCCACGAAGACCCAAATCAGCAACTTGCCAACTTTGAAGAATTTTGCAATACCTTGAAGATGAATGGAGTCACACTTGATGCGATCAAGCTTCGGCACTTTCCATTTTCTCTTAGGGATCGAGCAAAAGGATGGCTCAAGTCTTTGACACCAACCGTGGTAGCTACATGGGCCCAAATGTCAGCGGTGTTTCTTTCTAAGTACTTCCCTCATTCTAAGACCGTGACCCTTAGAAATCAAATCACTAATTTTGGGCAGAAAGAAGGGGAGTCTCTGAGCGATGCTTGAGACCGCTATCAAGAGCTGCTACGGACGTGTCCTCATCATGGTTTTGAGAAATGGCGTCTCTTACAGACTTTCTATGAGGGGTTGACCAATAATACCAGAATGACAATTGATGCCGCAGCGGGTGGGTGTCAAACCATGAAAAAATTTAATTAAGAAATATGTTAATCAAGATAATGAATAAAAGGATTTAACATTTATTAGTAAATATAATAAACTCGAAATATAAAAGAGTGCATATAAACATATATGTAATAATAATAATGATAATAAATTTGACAATTAAATTAATTAAATCTTTTAACAAAATAAATTAATAAAGCTAATAAAATAATTAAGATAAGGATATATGTATATTTAAATGATAGTTTACATGAATTTACTAAATGAAATTTTTAATTCAAATAATATAAAAACAAATTTAGGGATGAAATAAATAATAAATCAAACACATTAAGATTTGAAATGAAATGAAATAATGGGTTCAATAATTTCACTTGACTACACTGAAATTGCCACAGACAATCCACGTGCTTACACCCCACTCTCTCTCTCTCCCCTTTTACCATCTGTCTTCTCTCTCCCGTTGTTTCCTCCCACCGACTCCCTAACTCTGCTCTCTCTCTCTCTCTCTCTCTCTCGGGTTTCACTCCCTGTCTTTTCGTTCCCTCCGCCTTTTTTCTTTTTCTCTTTCTTCCCTTTCTGTCGCTCTGCCTCTCCTCTCTTGGTGACACCGCCTACCTTTCTCTCTGTCGCTCTCACCCACCCACCGAATCGCCCTCTCTCTCACTCTACCGAGTGACCTCACTGCACCTCTCGTCGCCCTGTGCCACTATCCCCTCTTTGACCTATTGCACTCACTTTCCCTCTGAGGTCCACCTAACAGTCGTGGGCTGACGACCTTTACTGCCTTGGCCTTACCTCCACTTGTCGCCCTCTATAAAACCCCGTGCAGGCGCCTCCTCCTTCTCGCTATTGCTCTTATGTGCTGAGAATTTTGCCTTTCTCAATCAAAGTCAGAAAATTTAAACTTGATAAGAATAGTCTTTTGAAATCGAGGGAGAAGGTGGTGGCCGGAGGAGGTTCTATTGAGGCGCCGACTCTTGTCCTTGCTGCCTTGTGCCTATTTGCTCTCTTCTACCTCTTGGTTCTGTTACTAGTAAATGCTGAAACTTTTGCTGATTGTTTGATTTTCTTTTATCTGGGTGGTGCCACCTGACTCTGAGACCCACTACATTATTGGTGTGGACCAGGGTTGGGCCTGCGCCCAATCCCTTGCTTGTTTGTTGTATATTGTTGCTTGCTTGCATAATGGCCATCGAGCCTTGTCGTGTTCTGTGCCATGCTGTTACATGTTACCGTTTCTGTGCTACTGGTATGTTGGAGTTGTATGAGATTGTTTGTTTGCCTCGCTGGTAGCCTGTTTACTTACTGATCTGCTGGCAATACTGGTACAGACCTTGGTACACTGGTACCTATGGTACCAGCGACGCAAGTGATGGCCAAGCCTTTTGTGGAATATATACTGGTACATTGCCCCTTATGAATGGTGCTCTCTGAATTTCTGGGTTATTTTGTTGGCTAATTGGTACTATTTTCCTTTCTTATGTGGACTGGCTGCTGAAATTATTTGTGCTATTTGATTCTTACCATTACTGGTGCAGCACTTGCTGGTTTGTGTCCCTGTTACCTCTATCTGTGCTGCCTGTTGGCTCTGATATTCAGTTGGTATTGTGATTTCTGTGTCATATGATGACTATTTGGTTGGGTTGGTTTTCTGTTATGGAATTTGCTGCTGCCTTGATATTACTTTGCCCTTGTATGATCTGTTCTGGTAATAACCCTAATTTTGGCCTTTGCTCTTCCATTCTGGCTGATCAATTGAACATGGTAAAGAATTTGGTTGTTGATTTGAGTTGCCCATCTCTGTTGTTTGATGTTGTACCTGCTTGTTCTTGTGGGTTGGTTATGGTATATTGAATTCTATCTGACCCGTGCTGATATATCTTCTCTGGTTACTAGTCCAGTGCTGTCTTTCTATTACTGGTAATTATCTGATACTACACTTGGTCCCTGTCTTGACTTGCCCCTGTGAATGTGTTATGCTGTTTTGCTTGATTGTTTTTCTGGTATGGAAACTGTTGTTGTTATCTCTGTTGGTGACTGAAAACCTGATTTTTTTTGCCTGTTGTCTTGGTCGGTCTTGATCTGTATATTGGGCTGCTGAACTGTGGCTATTGGGTTATGATTAATTGAGGTTTAATATTAAGGAAATTAGATTAAAATAGTAAAAGAGGACTAGGCCCAAACCAAATATTATGGACTTACTAGATAATTAGAAATTTTATTGGGCCGACTAATGGATTGTAATTAATAAAAATTTAATTAGCTATAATAATTAATTAAGGCCCAATACTAAAAAGTCCTAAGATAATTAAAAGTGTTTAATTTAAAAATATGACTAATTAATTGGAAGCCGCCCCGAAAGGTTTGGCGGTATCCATGAACTAATATGTAAACTTTAAGAAACAGAAAATGATTATATTCCCTGACTGCCCCCGATTCGGGATATCGGTGCATTGGCACCAACGATTTGGTAGTCAGCGTATAATCCCGAACATTAAAACACCAACACATTAATAAAATAATCATAATTTTCTTAAATTAGTTTACTTCTTTTTATTTTTAATTTTTCTGTTAAGTTTCCCTTTTTAATTTATTTTAAACTAATTTTCTAATTTATGAAAATATAATGTTAAATATATATATATATATATACATAATAATAAAAGCAAAATTAATAAGAATAATAATTAGGGTATAATGAATATACATTAGTATATATATATATAGAGTAATGCTATGGTGCTTCGCGAAGCAAAATTTTTTTTGTGCTTCGCGTCCGTATCTCGAATTTAAAAGTTCAAACGGCCGATCCAAACCGTTGATCATCATCTTCATATTGAAATATCCTTGGAGATCAAATTTTATATTTTTTTGAATTTTTTTGATATTTTTTAGATGGGTACAAAGTCGCTTGTTTTGGATGGTGCAGAAATCTTTAGATCAACAAACTTTGTACCCATCTAAAAAATATCAAAAAAATTTAAAAAAATATAAAATTTGATTTCCAAGGATATTTCAATATGAAGATGATGTTCAACGGTTTGGATCGGTCGTTTGAACTTTTAAATTCGAGATACGGACGCGAAGCACAAAATTTTTTTTGCTTCGCGAAGCACCATAGCATTACTCTATATATATATATATATATTAATCAATTTCTCTATTTTTAGATTTAAAAGAATATTAGAAATAAAGAATATATATAAAATAATATATATTAATTAAATCCTTTATTTTTGAATAAACAAAAGAATATTAGAATAAAATATTAGATATATTATATATTATATATTAATCAATTTCTCTATTTTAAATTAAATGATTTGATAATTAAATCCATAAACTCAAAATTTAAAATAAAGTATGAACTTATAAACGCTATCAAGAACGATAAACACAACTTAACGGATCGATATGCGAGAAACTAAAATTTCCGGCACCGCATATATGCAGCAGAAATGCTACCGATTTTTTCAAGAAAAGACGATAAAACCCGAACGAACGTTTAATTAAATTATCAATCTAATTTAATTATTAATTGTGAAGTAAATCAAGTTAAAACTAATAAACACCTAATTTAAATTAAATAGGTGATATAGTCGACTCGGATCCACTCGCGGAGTACGAGGTCACTCCCGACCAGACGTACGCAGACACCGACCCCGAGGCCAGTGTTCCACCTTCGGAGTAGAGCGACTTCGCGATCCTCGCCAGAACTCATGTACGGTTTCTTGAGATTTGATTTCCTTTCTTCAGAAATAGGAACCCAACCCGAAAATAAAACTGTTTTAAAATAAAATCTGAATTGCGGTGTTTTCTGACCAAAAATAATTAGAGACTTAAATCTGACCTGTCATATGCATCCGGTAAATTGACCAGCATATTCGAGACATACCCGCATTCGCATGTCATAGCATGTCATATTGCTCGTAGATAGGGTAGGAGTAGGATTCGGGAAATAGTCCCGCGATAGGATTAGATAGGATTAAAATAAATTAAAGTTGTAGATTATAACTATTAGGAAAATACTATTACTATAATTAATCATTAATTAAGTCAGGTAGTTAATCATGCATTAAATGCATGAGAGTGCTGAGAGGCAGAGCGGGTAATTCTCAGACGGAGTTGCCTTGCATAAACAGACCGCTGTGGTTACGTACGGTGACCCATAGGCCCGTGGGACCCACCGGTCTGTATATGTACTGTGCATTTTTGCCTGTCGGGTTATCCACCGATCCCGTCATTTGGGTTCGGCTGTGTCAGAGTGTTTTATTTTGATCAATACTATATTCTTATTATTCTTAATATGATTTAATTTTAAATCCAAATTTGAGCGATTTAGGATACCATGTCTTTCAGTGTTTAGTGTGGGCGGCCATATCCGATATTGGAATCTACTTCATGATACTATATTATTATATTTATCCGGCTTATTTAGGATCCTAGTATTGTCCGAAGGGCTTTCTCCTTTGGTGGACTGACCTTAGTGGGTACAGTGTAGGCTCTCATTTGTTTATATTTCGTTTTGATACTTTTACGGGATGCGGTCCTCTGACCCTTGGTTGGTCCAGTGTAGGCTCCCATTTATTTCCGTTTTGTTAATTCACGGGTAGTTATCTCATTTTTACGATATGGCAACTGAAGACATACTATATCCATTTGCTTATATTTTGTAAGGTAAATTATCAGATTCAGCAGACCAGAGTACGTGCTTTATAGCCGTTCACTCTCCTAGGGCGTTATCGCCTCGAGAGCCCAAATTGTCGTTTGTGCGGCGTTGTCGCTGCACAAATATAAAGTCCTACGTTAGTAAGTTGGGCCCTGGTAGTGCCCGCTTAGGTAAGGCCCGAGTTAGTAAGTTGGGCCCTAGTAGTGCCCGCTCGGGATGAATCTGGTAAATTTACAATCGGGGTATTTATTACGGATGTTTGACTCTCGTACATTATATTTTATATTATTATTTTCACAGAATTTCTATTTTGGGTTTCTTCACCATGCCATGTCATATCATGTAGGTCAAATGTGCATGATAATATTATTATATTGCATTTCAACATCAGTATCGGTTTTTGGGTCCAGTCTACGAAAGAAGATCAAATCTTAAGACTGGATCTAAATCCGTACTGAGTAATTTTTTTAAATTACTCATGTTTCCACGGTGGTTGTGGGATCCAGGTATTTTCAGGTTCAGGATTTTGGTAGAGTGAGTGCTAGGGACAGTCCTGCGCGATAACAGTGATGCTTCGCTGCATTTGCATGTGAGCCGGGTAGTCAGATAGGATCCATCGGGTTTTTGAGTCTTACTTCTTTCTTTTGGGTATTTATTTGAGAGATTGCTGCCCATTCCGATGGAGCTAGCCCCGCCTATGTAGGCGTTGTATTCTCTTTGTTTATTCTGGACTGTATGGTCATGTATATTTATATTATTATTGTTTTGTTTATTCTGTGATTGCTTCATTTTATTCATTTAGTCTTCCGTACGCACGTCTCGTCATGCGTACGTGGCGGGATTAAGCACCCCTAATCTGTTTTATTTATTCTGGGGTGTGACAGTGAGAGTCTCATGAACAGGAGGATTGGTGAGGCATACAGCCTAATCGAGGAAATGACACTCAACCAAGTCCAATGGTCAACCGAAAGAGAACCAACAAAAGCCCACGTGTTTGGTAGATTTGAGACCGATCAAATTACCAAGCTGCAAGCAATGGTCGAAGCGCTTCAAACCGAGAACCGTCAGATCAAGTCCGAGATCCGCCAAAACAAGAGGCAAGATTCAGCAAATGCCTCATCTGCTGATAAGTTTTTCCCTTGCGCAACCTGTGGATGCACCGACCACCTTACGGTTAATTGCATTTACCAGCAGATGGAAGAAGGGAGCGTTGAGCAAGCAAACATGCTAAATAACAATTTTAGACCACAAAACAATCCCTATTCCAACACATATAACCCAGGATGGCGAAACCACCCTAATTTCTCGTGGAGAAATGAACAAGGGCAGCAAAATCTGAATCAAGGCCGCTCCAATCAAGGTTTTGGACAGAGACAATTCGAACCAGCAGCTCAACCACCAAAGTCCAACCTTGAACGCTTGATTGTGAACTTCATCGAAAATCAAACTATTACAAATCAGAAGAATGATGATAAGTTCGAAGAAATTAATCAAAGGATGAAGAATCTGAAGAATCAAATTGCACAACAAGCTTTTTTGTGATTTTGGCTTATCACAATGTCCAAAGATGCAATGAATGCTCCATGTACAGGTGATATGTTAGAGTAAGAGACAAACTGGACAATATTATGTGGAAAGCCATACCGATCAGGGGGAACTCTTACATTGCTGCGAGAAGTCCTCCTTATCGATAAGGCGTAGGAGGAGGAGAGAGATAAATCATATCACCTGTGTATTCTGAATCTGAGGTGAATGGTGTAGGTGTCTCAGGAGTCAGAGGAGGCAGGGACAAGGGACTTGGCACAAGTAGCACTGTAGGCACTGCTTCCTCATTCTGTTTTCTTCTTCTCGTGTACACCCTTAGCTCCCCCTGAGCTTGAGTCCCACCATTCTCTGGTTCGGTCCTCTCATGGTCAGGCACCACGACATGATCAGGCACCACGCCCGACTCCACAAGTGGATAAGGAATATCCTCCACACTCACCATCCTCCTCTCACTGCTACTATCATCCTCCCCCTCTCGCCTCATACCTCCTGTATCGAGCGAGTCACCAAAGGGCGATGCGACCTGAGTGGAGTAGTATGGCTCAAGCTCTCGAAATGTAACATCCATACTAACAAACAATCTCCTCTCTATCGGACTCCAGCAAACATACCTCTTCTGGTTAGTCGAATACTCAACGAACAAACACTTCACCTCTGCCTCGACCACGACCTCCAGACTGGCCTCTTCCACACAAGTTCCTCTCCTTCGGTGGCTTAGTGCAAAATTGCTTCAGATGACCTACCTCACCGTAGTTGTAACACTCTCGGGTCTCGCCTCTGTACCCTGTATTACCTAGCTTGGAGACTGCAAGTGCCGACTTCACCCCTGGAAGTCCTGCTGCACCAGATTGGAGCCTAATCCTGCTCTCCTCCTGTACCATGGCCGAGATCGACTCCTCCAGGGAGGGAATCTTCGGCTGAGCTAGTAACACTGCACACCTCGTCTCAAATGCTGGGTTAAACCCCCTTATGAAGTGCATAATCCTCTATGTATCGCGCGCCCCTCTCTTGCACTTAGGATCTTTGCAGCATGCGGTTGGTGAGAAATTATCATAATCTGCCCACAATCGCTCCAGATTTGTGGTATACTCCTGAATCGATCTATCTCCCTGCATTACTGTCTCTATCTCTCTCTCAATCTAGAACACTCTCAGATTGTTTCTCACTCCATCGTAAGTTCTCTTCAGCTTTTCCCAGACATCCTTGACCTGATCTATGCCATCCACTGTGGATGCGATAGAGAGAGTCAATGAACTCAGAAGCCACATATATATTTTCATGTGAGTGGACTTTCACTATGCCCTCTCTGGAGATCTCTCAGTTGGCTCATTTTTGTCCCCGGTCAAGTACCCCTCCAGAGGGTACCTTACCCGACGCGACCAGCTCAAGTACGAAACTGGTCCATCAAGCTTCTTGTCAAGTAGTGGAAGGTCTATCCTCTGCACGGGTCTAGGTGTGCTCTCTCTCGCATCCATACTGAATGCTCGCATCAGCATCTAGAGCTCAATGACGCTCAGCTTTGCCATCACCCCCTCCATTGGATTCTTACCTTTCTCTGCCATAGATCCAACTCAGACTCACTTCTCACACACTTTCATATCTTCTTCTTGACCCAATCTTGATTTATGTCATCAAGATTCAAGTCGATTGATAAAAAAAACCCTGATCAACCCCACTTCTCAGGTATCGTGAGGTATAAGCCCCCCACGCCGGCCACGTCCGCCAACCAGTACCAGTCGGATCTGATCAGATGGATCAGATCAGATCTGGTCCGGGGTAGGGTAGGGCAAATCTGGCGGCGGCGATGATTTGCGGCGCAGGCACCGGCGGAGGCGGCCTGCGGTCTACAATGTCAGCGGCGGCGCGTTGTGTCAGGCGCCAGCAACGGAGGCGCTGGCGGCCTAACGGAGGCACTGGCGGCCTGGTGGAGGCACTGGCAACGCTCAGAAGAGGGGGTTGTGGCTAACCTAGGGTTTTGGCTCTGATATCATATTGAATGAGCAAAAAAAGTGTTTTTGATTAATGATTTTTGGGCTCATATAAGCCTTACAACACTTCTTACAAATAACCCCTTGGAATTCTCTATAATTACCTAAACCCTGAAAAACTCATAAACATACAATATATCTCAATAGGGTTTAATTAGGTTTAATTTAGTTTAATTAGGGTTTAAAATCATCAAGTTCAACTTACTGTCTAAAAATTATTATTTTCCTGGATTAGATGGAAGTCCATGGAAAATGAAGAAAAACGACACAAATTTGAGGCAAAACAAATATCGGGCGAGAAAGTTATAAGCAAAATAGTGAAACCGGGTGCTAGAGTCAGTATTTACGGGTTGCAAATGGTCAATTTCAGACCGCAAACCATGCAACCCAGAACCAGAACGTCAGAGACCATTTTCTGCGGACCGCAGGGGTCCATCTACGGACCGAAGGAAAGCATGCAGACGGATAGTTTCAATCTGACCTCCTGACGGTTATTTTCAGTTTCTGGGAGATCTGCTTAGAGTTTTTTAACATTTTTGGACTCGTTTTACTCATAAAGACGTGGAAAATTAGAAAAATGACTATTCTACACATTATTAGAGAGTTTTAGAGAAAAAAAATTTCGTTCTTCTTGAGAGAGAGAAAGAACACATTATTAGGCGTAACTTCTTTCTTTATATTATGATTCTTCTTTTATTTTTCATAGATTTTACCTGTAATTCTCTCTCTTCCATGGAAGAGTGAATATTAGTCTAGGGTTTTGGCATGTAATTTGAAACTTAGAATTTAATTGTACTCGTTGTTGTTTTAATTGGTTTATTTTATGAATTGTTTTTGTGATTGAATTACTGTGCATGGATTGAATTATTGTTTGTTTATATTAGTGATCCATTTAGGATTAAAAATCTTAGATAGCATAGATTCATAACCTACAAATAAAATGAGAATTGCACATGTATTTAGAGAATTGTTTAGGTTTCTAGCCAAAATCTGACGGTTATTTGACTCCCAAAAGCGATATCTAACCCTAGATGATGGACCTAACCGTGAAGTCTAGATTAGTTAGGACTTTTTAGAACATTTAAAGTATTAATTAGGTGGACCTAATCATGAATAATTAGTCTTTGAAACATTTAGAATTATCAGATCTTAACGGGTACTAATTAGGAAGAACGATAGACTTAACCGTGAAGTTTGCCCTAATTGAAACACTGTGCCAAACCCTAACCAGAAATTTGGTACTAAATTAGATGGTAGTCCTCATAAATTAGCATTAAAATATATGATTAGTATGATTAATACTCAAGTGGATGGTGATGCTAAAACCCTAGATTTTCTTAATTTTGAAATAACCCAAGCTTAGTTCAGTTTACTTATTTATTTTAGAAATTATTTAGTTTAAAACCTTTTTAGATTTTACAGTCTAGTTTAAAGAAATTATCTATATCGGTAGTTTAATCAGTCTCTGTGGGATCAATACCTAAATACTACACGGTAGGTCGTGCGCTTGCGGCTTCTTTTTGTGTGTATTAGGTTAATTTTATTAGTTTGAAAATATCATAACAAGGTCATTTGATCTCGGGTTGGATCAGATTCAAGTCGGGTCGGATCAGTTTCACTTAAAAAAAATTTGGTCGGGTCGAATTCAGATCCGGACTGATCGGACGGGTTTTTCGGATCAGGTCGGATTCTGCCATCTCTAGTTTTTGATTGGTAGAGAAGGGAAATGTTGTTAACTTGTTACATGTATGGTTTTACTTATATTAGACCAACGACTTCCAGCCAAACCTGCACTTTATGAATGATATCTATTAATTGGATACGTATAGGGGTGTTAATTATTGACTCGACCCAACATTATTCGAAGATAAATTATTTGGATATGAATTTAATTTTTTATTACCCGAATCGGATCGGTCGGATTCGGATCGGATAAAAAAAATAATTAAACGTAACATTAAGTCTTTTAATTTTAAATGCTCACAGAAAATTTTAATCGACTTTTGAACTTGCGACATACCGACAGAAACTTCCATTTCATACTCGTAATAATAAAAGACGCCGGGACTCGGGAATAATAAACTTCACTGAAACACCAATACATGCTGCCATGCTGGCAAATGGAAAGGACATGGAAGTGGTAGAGAGATTTCCAATATCATCAAAAATCACTTTTATGTGTCATAATATATTATTATGGAAAGGATCTCTTGACAATGGGTTATTGATAATGTATCTTCAAATAAATATGAAAAAAACTTAAAAATAGAAAAAAAAACTCATAAATATGCTCTTTCATGCAATTTCATTAATATTTGATAGTTCATCAAAGACTATCAAAATGTTATATAGTTTATAACAGTTTTAATTTAACGGTCTTTAATGGACCATCAAACGTTTATGAAATTACATAAAATTTGAATTGCCACAATCTGTAAGTAGAAAACATATCTATAATATTTTTTCATATTTATTTAAAGATTCATTGTCAAGTGATCCCTTCCCTATTATTATTAAATTTATATTTTATAATTTAATTTTTAAAGTTAAAATTTAAATAGTTGATCTTATTATTTTTTATGGCTGATATATACTAGTAGAATTTAATGATTTTTGAAATTTATTTTATATTAAATTAAATGATAAAAAATGAATAAATTTAGCTAACTATAGTTAATTAGTTTTTATATATTTATTTTATTATCATTTGATTTAGAATAAAATAATCTTCAAAAATCATTAAATTTTATGAGCATTTGTCTACAATGACAATCAATAAGATTGACAACTTGAATTTTAAATTTAAGTGTCAAACTTAAAATATAAATTAAAAAAAATAATTGGTGATATCTTATGATCTTGTGGGATATGAAAGTGATGGCACTAAGACCGTTCTATGCAAATCATGGACGGTTTTAACTTGTATAGCTTGCGTGTGGAACTTTTTTAATTACTTTGAATTTTCTAAAATCATATCCCTGAGAAAAGCAGAAACACATGGAAATTAATCGTAACCATTGATATATTGACCGTGTTCGTAATCATTCATCATAACTGTGTAATTGAGCAGCAAATTACTTGAACTACAGAATGTTTGACATTGTAATTGATAATGTATCTAATAATGCCAAAAAGAAAATAAGAGCACAATATTTATATTCCGCTTGATTGCGCCAAAAAAAATTTGCAGTAATCTGTTTCCTACATAAATAATGCTCAAAAAATGAAATAAATTTCCATTCGGATTAATTAACCATCATTAATTGAACAAATGCTCCCTGAATTGAAAATGAAAAAAAAAAGGCAAAATTGGGTATATACCCCTTAATATATTTCAATTTGGATATTTACCCCTCCAAACTTTAAAATTGGATATTTATCCTTCAAAACATCAAAATCTTGTATATTTACCCAAAATTACTATTATCCTCATAAAAAATAAATTAATAATTAATTAAATTTATAAAGGATAAAATATCTCTCAATCAGTCAACATTTCGCTGAGAGCTACCAAATTGAGAAACAATAATTTATCTTTACCATCTGATCAAGTGAATAGTACGAATTTTAAATTTTAATTTTCTCCAACTCTCAAATCTGAAACTTTCAACAAACACATATATTTTTCTTCACAGTCAAGATCTAGAAGATCCAGTCACATGTGTCTTCGAAAGGTTGCTGGAGTTTGATCAATCTTTCAGGGAGGCTAGTAATTATGTCGAAAGTTGATAATTATCTCTTTTCGAGCTCGTGAAATTCATGAGAAAATAAAGGACAAGATTATTTAAAGAGACGGTTGTAGATTTAAGTAAATAGCGGAAATTAAAGGAATGATATTTTTATCCTATTATAATTTTAATTAATTATAATTTAATTTTTATGAGGACAATAATAGTTATGGGTAAATATCCAAAATTTTAACATTTTAAGGGATAAATATCCAATTTTCAAGTTTGAAGGGGTAAATATCCAAATTAAAATATATTGAGGGGTATATACCCAATTCTGCCAAAAAAAAATACTTGCATCATTTTTTTTGCTTATGATAAAGAAATTAGTAAATTAATTTATCTATATTCTTTATAGAATATACTACAACATTCCTAAAATTTCAGGCCTCAGGGGAGAGAGAAGGCAAAGAACATTGTCATCAGGTACTTTCAGAGCACTCTAATATTTCGGACAACCCCCAACTTCTACGCCTGTTGCTATTGGGCACTTAGCCAAGGGACAATGATCATCAAGCTCCAATCCCCACCAACTGACACCATAAATGCTTGCCATATTAACAGTAATGCTTGCAACTAATGCCATTGCTGCAACACCGCTGTCCAGCCCAATGGAGAGGATGTACACATTCTTAGCCCACCATTTCTTGTGGTATTTGTACACATAGTGGCTAAAGAAAATGCCCACAAAGAACCAGAGCCAGTAGTGCATGGCCGTCGCTGGTGGGATATATGCACCAGCCGTGAATATAATCGGGAGATTTATCTGTATTTGGAAAAATAAATTATTGATTCAGTTTGATACATTAGATGGGTACTATTCTGACAAATTGAAGCTTGCATAACCCAAAACTTCAGTTTAGTATATAATCATGAACATAATCAGGGTAATCATGAGGCCTATACGAAATAAGCTCAAGGAAAGGGCAAAATGTTCAATTTTACCTTTGAGATCCACTCTTTTTCTGGATAGGCGCGTGCCAGCAGCCAAAGAGGGATAGGGGCAACTGCACCGATGATGAAGAAGATGAAAATGGAGGAGTAGACACCGTGTGGAAAGAAAACGCGAGAGGGGCCCACAAGGCCGTACATGGCAGTGATGCTCGACATCATGGTGATGTATGGGCATGTCCATGGGCTGCCTGGGGGAAGCAGCTCAGGGTGGCAGATATTCTCTATGGAAGTAAACATCCACCATGTCACGAGGAAGGTTATTGTAGCCCCGAAAAATGAACCTATAATCTGTTTAATTTTCAACAGATCAGAACAATGCGCTGACATAAAATCAGAACTTTGTGAAGTACCAAATAGGACTCTTTCACTTCCTTGTTATTTTTTATTTCTTCAATCTTCATTAAAAATTAGTGTTGTTGACCATTAGTATAAATTGTACTAGTAATATAGGTACCTGAGCATGCATCATGGCTTTTGGAGGGATCTTAAGATAATGTGCAAGCTTTAAGTCACTGAGAATGCCGATTGTACTACCCATGGTTGATGTAACATAAGCCTCAAATACTTTATTAGAAATTGGTTTCCCGGGGTCGAGGTAGCCAATAAGTATCTGCGCCAAAGTGTCAAGGCCGATCCCCTACAACAATAGACATAACTCATAAGTGTCTTTGGGGTTTGTCCTTCAGAATTTTCTTCTTGATTTTGATCCTTCAGAATTTTGTGCTAATTAGTGTCCATAAAAATGTGATTGAGATATGTACCTGCCCAGTTGTGGCTTGGATGAATCCAACTGGTATAATGAAGACCATTACCAGAAGTAGTGCGAGAAGAAGGCCCCAGTACCGGAGTTGTAATTGTCCACCAAAACCTTCAATAGCAAAAAAGGAGAGGGCCAGTGTTGGTAGGAGAATCACAATGTACCACCATTTAGGTATCTTCTCATATTTGTTCATTAATACGTTATGTATGTCGCCTCCATCCGTGTCACTGAACATCATGGTTATTTGGTCCCATATCTCCCTTTTAACAAATAGAGATGATAGAAAAACATTTCATGGATTAAAATTTAGAATGGAGCTTTTACTTGAGAAAATAGATCAGTATTGGTCAGTCTGTCCTGGTCCATTTCCAAGTAGTAGGTACAGTATACAGGTGAGAGAATTCTTTTGTGAACTATATTACAAAAAATGGCAGTGCAACAAACTAGGAAATTTAGAATGTAACCATACTTTCCGTTGAAGAGAAGAACTTGTGACAAACCGGAGGTGATCGATGCAAATATAAACCCATAAGACAACACAAATACTATGCCCGAATAAAGTTTTGAGTAATCCTCATATGCTTTCACATCCAGTTCAAATCCCGTTGTCTTCAAAATTCTTGTCAGGTTGTACGGCTGTCCAAACTTGTCAAACACATCACTGGAGAAATATGGGAAACTCTGTGACAGAAAAGCATTTTTCCAGTATGCAACTGGACACATAACATAGAAGAGGAGCACAAAGCCTGCCGCAGAATTGACAAGGACGTGTGTGGGTATGGCTAGTGGGCTTCCAAGGAAAGCTGTGATTGTTGACCAGTCAAATGCGATGGCTCCAAGCCCGAAACCGTGCAGTCCGGATCCGAGAAGCTGGGCCAATACTGAGTCTTTGTAAATCCAGCAGACAAAGGAGAGAGCAGTTATAGAAGGAAAGAAAAAGTTTGGCACTATGTAATAGACGAAGCTCAGGGTCAAGACCACTATAAAGAATTGAAACCTAGACAGGCTGCCTTTCGGTCTTTTCTCCTTCTCATGCAATGCCCTGGATGGAAAATGGCATTATTAAGGTTTTGGATAATACAAACTGACACAGTATAAGACTCGTATAATTCAAAATCAGACAAACCATACAGGAAAGAAACAACAATTGAGGCATAAGTAATTGAAACGGTAAAAGTAGGTAGAGGTTGGAATCTTGCTGGTACTGAAGAACATGATGTTAGTACCTGTAAAAGGAGACGGTGACAAGATTATAAGGCCACCACATGTAGGGAGAATCTACAAGAAGCGACGTGAATAGACCAGCAGTACCATATCCCAAGAACTGAAAATATCAATTTATGGAACTATTTAAAATCTACAGAGAAAATAATAGTTATTATGAGTTCCTTGCCTTTAACTTCTACTTTTTGTAACAACCAAATAAGAAATGGATTAATCGAATAACCAGTAACTTCTAAAATGATTGACTCTGCCCTGTAATAAACATTGATATAGAAAACATTTATGCATAAATGGAGATGAAGAAAGAAAATAAAAGCATATTGTGCAGAGATGGATGCATGTATATACCACAATAGTCTGAGTAAGCAAGAACATGGGAATTGGATCAAGCATGATATTGAACTTAGTCTTCATTATCGCAATAATGTTTGTTGTCATATTGCCGACACCAGTTGTCGCTAGAACAACTGCCAGAATATGCTCTTTGATGCTAAATGGGCCAGGGTTGAGCGTGAACTCAAAGCCCATCAAGGGAACCCGCATCCGTTTCTCAGGCAAGGTAGCAGCCATGAACCTTCCCATTGGCAGAGATAATAACGTTACGACTACACCTGAAATCCCAATTGGATTTTGTCGAACAGAGAAAAGGTTGTCAACTACTGAGAGAATCGCACAAAAGGTAAGACCAAGAGTCAGAACTCGAAATGTGAAAGCCGGGATGGTCGGATCATCAGTATTTGGTACGGTTAAGCGCACTTGTTCTATTGGTGAGTCTTTGACAGTGGTCGTGACTGAAGAAATGAAGATAAGATCAGAATATTAAAGTTGCTTACAAATTAACTCTAAATATTAATCAGTCATGCGATCAATAATCATTTCCTTAGATTCTTGACTAGGATAATTCTAGATATAACTAATTATAAATCCAGAAACATTTAGTTTTTTTTTTTCATTTACATAATCCAGAACAAGTCCTTCAAAATGTGCAGGGAACCTTTTGGTTTCACCAGCACATTTTTCTTGATCATAATGACAACATATCTGTGATCCAAATGTAATGTTATGAGATCCTCATCTGTATTGTTAGGTTTCACCATGCTGGT
Source organism: Schoenoplectus triqueter (assembly GCA_964058805.1). Taxonomy (NCBI): domain Eukaryota; kingdom Viridiplantae; phylum Streptophyta; class Magnoliopsida; order Poales; family Cyperaceae; genus Schoenoplectus; species Schoenoplectus triqueter. The sequence continues at coordinate 3,262 of CAXKVV010000067.1, read as the reverse complement.
TTAAATATCATGAAATTCAATCTATAATGATGGTTTATGGAACCTACATATAAACTGAATCACGAAATTAAGGAAGAATAGAGGGATGATTAAGATATACCTTGTTCTGTATCCAGCACCTCAGACCCTATCTTTGATGATTTGCGGCTACTAACTATCTCTAGAGTCGTATACTCAACTTCGAGTTCTTCCATCTCTCCCTCAGATGGTCCATTACTTCCTTTCTTAGAATGTTTCATCTCTTCTGGCTATTTTCGCTTCTCTTTCTTTTTTCCCCTATTTTGCTTTTGATATCGTTAATGTACTCTTTCTCTGGTGCACTAACATTACAGCAACCTGTTACTTTAGAATCAACTACATTCTCTAGCCACATTGGTGTGCGTTACCATAGCATTGATGCCACGGTAGCACACCCGAGGAATGTAGATCCCAAGCACTCGAAAATATAATTGTGTTAAGCCCTTCTATCTTGCAAGTTCTTAATAGAAGAGCTTCAATTGTTTTGACGAGAGATGGTGGAATAATGTGAAAAGAATGAATTGGTCTGATTTCACGATTCATTGAATTTATCCAGTCTAACTCACGCTTTTTTCCGTGTTCAATCTCGAAATTTAATCAGAGTAAAAAGAAACTGTCGAAAGACAGGAAATTTGCTAATTCAAAACTGCCAGCTCACCGTTCTGCGTTTTAGTAACAACCAGATGACCACAAAATAAACATCAAATAGCATTTATGCAACAAGAACCCTGTAATTTTTTATAAACTTTTTCAAAAAGGTAACCACCTGCAGACCTAACATAAAGAATCCTGCCTAGTTAGAATTACAAAAGATTGTTTTTTCTTCATCCTCTCATCTTTACATACTCCAGAATTGTATCGATCACTATTAATAGTATCACTTAAAATTCCATGTCCTACCAATGTCATTTGTGGTTTCATTTCTAATAGATATTAAAGGAATCATATAATTGATTGCTTTGAGTTGAGATCACAACCACTATATGGTGCCATTTAGGCTTAGCACGCGAAATTCAACAAAATCTTTAAAATGTATGGGTATCAGTAAATCATATGTTATCGGTGCTACATAAGGATATTAATTGGCAGGAAGACACCAAGTAGTAGTACTAAACTATATATTTGTAGTAATATAAAAGCAATTACCTTATTATGATAGCCATAATGAGAGGGGGGATAACTATCAAAATTTGATTTGTTGATTTTGATAGCTATTGATGCATAAAAAGAAAAAGGGTTAATTTCTACTGTACCCATAGAAATTTTAGAAATTGTCAATTTCCCTATAAAAAAAATCATATTTCCTCGTTGAAACTAATCATTATTTCCGTCATTCCTTTTTTTCCATATGATTAATACGTAGTCTCTATTGAAAATTATATTGACCAATTAATGGTTTAATTATATAGCCTTGTCTCCAACTGAGACTTCCTCTAGCTGCATAAATTTAAAAGAGGTCACAATTAACGGCGATAAAAAGAAAGCAAATTTAATTTGAAATTGATCTTGCAAATCACACTGTGTATATGAAGCCAAAAGATTGGAGAAGCATTTAGTTAACTGTATCTCTTTCCTGAAGCCAAAGGGTTCAGAAACGATGCAAGTTATTGGATAAAATATTTCAGAATGTATTTGCCAAAGTATATACTTATAATGTGTACTCCAGTTTGCAAGAAATTATTATTTTTTTATATATAGAGGCTATATATGTTTTTTAGTAAAACAGGCAAAAATATTCAAATTTTTAAGAAAAGAAATTAAACAAACAAGCATGCAAAAAAGAAAGAAAAATATAACGACTAACTATACAAATATTTGTCCGTTTAGACCTTTCTTATGTTGCGTCACCAACTAACAAGTATAAATGTTTCATTTTTTTCAGAGGACAGGTCATATATGTGACACTGGGACGTACGCTTCGGTGCTGTGGATTAAATTTAATTCTTTTATGTTCAATTGTGCGTTTAATTGTGCATTAACTTCTCTCTTGATTATGGAGTTAATGAAGACTAAACGTTAATAATATGATATGAGAAGTTCGATTTAGTATTACTATAAAACAAATGTATAGCATTGATGGATTTCAAAGAAATAATAATAGTGATATTATTATTATTATTACTATTATTATTATTATTATTTATTTTGTATGGTATTATCATTCAAGGAAATTTTGGTCATTGTAGTATTTTGGAATTTTTAAATGTATCTCCTCCTAAATGATTCTTTTCTTCTTTCCAAACATTGATACCAAACATTTGAGAGAGATCTTCAAGAATACCATTGTTTCACTCTATTTCAGAAGAAAAGTGTGATACCAAACGTGCCATGCCCATGAAGCATTACACAAGGACCTCATCACCTATAAAGCAATCGGGTGTTTTAATAATTCTCCTAATTTCATACATCAAATCAAGATCAGATACAACATTTGAGAGAAAGAGCTAGGAAGAGAGTGATGGAGGCTCTAGGTCTTGGGAAGCTCCTAGAGAAGCTTGGCTCCATCCTACTGAGCGAAGCGTTGCTCATTGGGAGTGTTCGGAAGGACATCCGGTTCATCAGGGATGAGTTACAGAGCATGGATGCAGCAGTGATGGATCTGATCCGTTCGGGGATGCTGAATCACCAGAACAAAGTGTGGATGCTACACGTGCTCCAGGTCGCCTGCGATGCTGAGCTCTGTATTGACGAGTTTGCAGACTATCTTGGTGGACATTGTGGATGTGGAGTCATTGGGGCTGCACGACGTGCTGCCCGCTTTGTTAGCACGATCGCCCCGCGTTACCGTATTGCCAAGATTATACAGGTCTACTACTTATGTCAATCTTGTTTATATGTCTGCATAAATTTCAAATTTAATTGTGTTATAAAGTACTGTCCGAAAAAACAAATTAATAAATTTCATATAAAAAAATCTAATTATGGATCAAATTTTATATTTTTTTTTAGAATTATTTTACTATTTTTTAGTTAAAAAATCACTTTTATGAATGCCTCATAATAATTATATCAAGTAATTTTCTAACTATCTAAAAATGAGTAAAATATAATCTAAAAAAATATAAAATTTAGTCTACAACTAAATATTTATATGAAAATTATTTTAAGAGTTTCGGATTGATCATTTAAGTTTTAAAAACAATAACTTATCAACATGACCAACAGGAACTGAAGAACCAAGCCATGGATGTTAGTGCAAGACATTCCAGGTATACCACTGCAATCCAAACAAAAGTGCCTGATC
>CAXKVV010000066.1:0-47924 GCA_964058805.1 Schoenoplectus triqueter | reverse complement strand
GATCTCGGTCAAGAACTTGAGAACTTAGCAAAAACAGTAGAATCCTAGCTAATTGGTCCCAATTGAGGAAAGGTGGAGGCTATGATCAAGATTCAAGAAGATTCAAGAAGAAATGGTGATTGATCAATTGATAGTAGATTCAATTGAATCTCTCAATTAGATCATACCAATCTTCCTTCCACAGGCTTCATCAATTGTGTATACATTCTAAGGTTTGGTAATTTTGTAAGAAAAGATGAAGCTTTCCCTCCTTTATTTGAATTTTTTTTTTATTTTCTGTTAAAACTTTCCTTGTTAATCCCTTGACTATTTCTTTGAAGTTTCTTTTGAAGATTTTAGCTTTAATTCATTCTTCTTGATTCATCTTTCATTTCGATTCTTCTACTGTTTTGTTTCAATTAGTCTAAATTGAGTATCAGCAATAAAAGGGAAGAAATAGCTTAACAAAAGGTTAGTAGTAGAGCAAATATATTGCCTCCTAACCCTCACCTATGGCTGGTCGAAGACTAAAGTCTCCCAGTTCCAATTAGTGATCTGATCAGATTGCAATTAGAGCATAATTTGGAAATCCACAAAGAAAATTGTTGTTAAACCGAGAAATGTGATATCCAACACTGGTAGTCCATACAAATTGATGCTTGAGCCTCGTGATATGATAGTTGGCACTAGGATTATAAGAATCGATGAAGAATTAGCTCAGGTAAGCATTCAAATATGAAGAAGTAAGAGCCAAGAACTCCTCGGTACCGAATTGGTACTAAACAGCAAAACGGTACAGGCTCAGCCGGTTACCCACCGCATGGATGTGCCCAACAAAGGTATTACTGTATTCACCTTGCTCCGGCGACGCTAGTGACATTGGCTGATCTCCGATCACCAAACCCGATCGACGGGAAGCCACCTCTGCGCGAATCTTGAAGTACCAACAAGTCGGGAAGGCTAAGGAGTTCCTCTGCGTAACTATTAAAGCACTCGCGAATCTTGAAGCTCGCCGATGCATGTGATCTATCAAGAGTTTAAGGGGTCAAAACAGGAAGAGGATCTGGGCCTTAAATTTATTGAATACACATCTCAATTGAATCCAACGGCCCAAGAGCATCTAAACATTTTAACTGAAATCTGCACTAATCTCAACATGATCTAACGGGTAGTATTAGATGCTGTGTTTGATTGTGGCCCAGAGTAAGAGCCGGCCCAATTCAGAAAAAAGTAAAAGGGAAAATAAACTGGGCCCAATTCGTATTAAAATAAGAAGATTAAAACTTGGCCCAGTCAATTAAGCCCATTAAGTTAATAACAGAATATTAAAATTAAATAGTAAATAAATGATTTGAAAATACTCCTGAACTCCAAATTAACTCAAATTTGTTTCTAAAATTTTCTTATTTTTCATACTATTTTTCTATACAATAATATTCTAGTTTTAAAAATATAATCATGATAAAACAATTTAAAAGCAAAAGACATTACATATGTTGATATATTTGACCTTGCTTTGACTTGTCATTTTAAATACTATAAAAATTCCAAAAATACAAATAAAAATCATAAATAATAATTAGATATATTTTAGTGATTTTTCAAGAGATTTTCCATGAAATAATAATGATGATAGTAATATACTATAATAAATAATGAGATTAGCTATATCCTTTGATAAATAAAAAAAATAATAATAATAGATATTATATTGATATTTTCTGTAAAAAGAATAATAAAAATAAATAGCACAAAATATACAAAATATACTACTATGGTAATAGATAGTGAAATATATTTTCTTTTATAATAAAGAATGATAATATAGTTTTATAATATGAATTGTATTTCTTTTTGTTATTTCTATACAAATATACAATAAAAATACTTTTGATGAATAAAATGTAATAAAGATAATAGTTGTAATAAAAACATAATGAATTTTATCTCTTATGGCTATTTCCAACTAATAATGAAATTTAATACTTTTCTATAGATAATAAATAGAAATAATAAAAATAATAATGAATAGTATAATAAATAAGATAGAATATTAATAATGATTTCTTTTTAGCTATTATAGATCTTAAAAAATAAAAATAATAATAATAATAAAAAAATAATATAGCTAGCTATCTTTTGATTTGTAAATAATTCCTATATAATGAATAGTGTTTCAATATAATAGAATATAATAATAAAATTCTATTACTTTGGCTATTATAAACATTTTAAAAATACAAATAAAAATCATAGCCATTTTATTTTCTATTATTTTTGTAAGTGATTTTCTACAGAATAAATAGAGTTTAGAAATAATAAAAATAAAATTTTACTATTTTAGCTATTATAAAAAATCCCAAAAATATAAATGAAACTCTAATTAATAGCTACCCCCTTTTCCTATTATTTTTGTAAATAATTTTCTACATAGATAAATAGAGTTTAAGAAATAAAAATAATAATAATAAAAAATATGATATAACAATAATAATAATAACAATAATAATAATAATAATAATAATAAATAAATGCATCTTCATAATAAAAATAATAATGGAAGATATTATATAATAGACTTTGTGCATTTTAGAAATGAATAAATATGCTCACATAAGGAGTGTAGAGCCACATGAGAATATTTGCACACATTAGTCAAGACGAGAACATCTTGACGTAGGACGATTAAGGCTTTCATAGCAATATGAAGAAGATACGTTGAGACAAGAACATCTTGACGTGAGATGATTAAGGCTTTAATAGCAACATAAGAAGATACGTCGAGACAAGAACATCTCGACACTTGATGAAAAATAATAAGATACGTCGAGACAGGAACATCTTGACGTGAGATGAATAAGGCTTTGATAGCAACATGAAGGAACATGTCAAGACAAGAACATCTTGACACTTGATGAAGAATAACCAGAGCTACGATACTAACATGGAGATATATGTCGACTCTGAAGAAGAAGAACATTACGATGTCCTAGATAGGTGACATCTTAATGACTCGCTGCCATGAGCAAGTAACTCATGATTGAATACGCTCACACAAGGGGTGTAGGGCAACATAGTAATTTTGCACAAGTAATGCAACACGTAGAATGATTAGTTGAGACAAGAACATCTCGACGCTCGCTGAAGAATGACCAAAGCTACGACATCAGCATGGAGAGATATGTCGACTTTGAAAAAGAAGAACATTAAGATGTCCGAGCGAAGCGACATCTTAATGACTCGGTAATTCATGACCATTTGAGCTGGCAAGACTGAACTCATCCGTCGATAAGTTCGTCTCCTGGTTCATTTCCCGAGACTGTGAGATTGAATCGGTCTGTAGGTAGATTCATCCACAAAACAGTGAATGTGAACCGTTCTGTAGGTAGGTTCCTTCACTAACACATGCCTCAATGTTGAACTGGCACAGCGCTTCAGGTTTGACATTGTGTGCAATTGTGTGTCCTAGGTTTATGAATCGGCTTAGTGCTTCGAATTCATGATCTAGAAGATCAGTGAGAAGAAACACGTGGGCCATATCCACCCTTCTCCTGATTCACCAACCTCAAGATCAACCGGCTCAGCGCTTCGAGTTGTATTTTGTGTGATTGGTTGTTGACTAGTTAAGATTGAACCGATCTGTTTGTAGGTTTATCTTCTAGATCAACGGAGGTCGAGTCGATCTGTATGTAGACTCACCTCAAGCCCCCTATGAAGAGATTAACCTGGTCTGTAGGTAAGGTTACATCTCGAGGTGGCATCGACTGAACCGATCTGTTTGTAGGTTCGTCCTCCATAGGACAAAACCGATCTGTTTGTAGGTTTGTCTTCCATAGATTGAACCGATCTGTTTGTAGGTTCATCTTCCGTAGACCCCGTTTTATGAAATTAGACGACCACTTGACCATCTTTTAACTATACTATTTACTTCTCTCTTTCAAAGATCCAGAGGTGCCTCGAGGTTCGTAGCCCAGGGTAATTAACGGTGGGGGCTTGCGCCCACCGGAATCTACAAGAACTCACAATCACTAAAAAACCCCCTGAATGTGCATCCAAATATCTCTAAACGGCAGAATCGGCCGACACCCAGCGGACGCACGCTCGGGAGGGATCTCCGTGTCCTTCTTCCGCAGAACCCATCGCCCGACGGCGGTGCGGCGGCGCGCGAAAAAGGGTCGCACAACACTGGTAAGTTTATCCATCAGTAATAAAGGGATAAACGGGTTTATGTTGTACCTGGCCTAGAGGACAATACAAACAGGTTCGGTATCCGTAAAATACCACAGTTAGTTAAGTTCTGTATTGTAGTAAATAAAAAGAAGCTATGTATAGAATAAGTTTAATAGGGTGTTGTAAAGTTTCCCTTTTTCTGTTGTTGTACTTAAATACTATATAAAGCAGTTGTATTAGGCACTTTTACAATTAAAATTAGGACTGTGTAGGGCCAAGTTAGTAAAATAATCCCCGCACTGCAGAGGAAGTGACGAGGGAGTAGCAACAAAAGCAAGCATCATCCACAACAAAGAGATCAAGTATAATAAGTGTCAATCAATAAGCGTCGATCATCCACACAAGTATCTTGTACATAATTACATGTGTGGTAAAAAAGAGAGATACACAGTGCAATCTACATGCTCAAGAAACGGGACTCTAGCTCAAATAATGCAGCACTAATCGTATCCATGCAGACATAGAGAGTGTGTCTGTCCTCCTCCGAAGCTGTCTCAAACTCCAGGAACTGAGAGAAGGCTCTATCTCAGGCACTCAGGTGAATCTGTAAGTTCGGGAGACGTCCCACCAGATACCTAGAGAAGCCCTTCGTCGATGATCTGTGGTCCTCTAGATCCTGCGCAAGCAGTCGAGCGGGCCCTCCACTGACTCCCATGGAGCGGAGAGTGGCACAAGAAGAAAGCTGTTGAAGATAGCGGAGTCGAGCAGCTTCTAAATGTCTGCGCAGCTCATGGACCTCCAATTCGTGCTGATATACGAGAGAGCTCGCATCCTGATAAGCCCTGAGTAGCTCCTCACACCTCCTAGAGATGAAACCGCTCTCAAGATGAGGTATAGTGAGTAGAGCTGGCGCAATGGCATCCCGCATTAGCCCGTACCAGTCAAAGGAGATGTTAGCTGGCAAGAAGCCCAGGATCTCGAAATCTAGCAGGTAGTCTCTAAAGAAGGTGCCCCGAAGTGAATCCACCAACTGAGTCAAGGCGAGCCTCACATCTCCCAATGTGACATCTGTAACAAAATAAGCATGCCAGACAATCTATCACAAGTAAAGAAGAAATAAAGAAAGAAGAGATCTGACCTATCGCCTCGTCATCCGAGACTGGCGGGACTGGAATAGAAGTAGGCACATCGGTCGCATCGGAAGGACCCGCAGGTGCACTAAGCTCAGCTATAAAACAAGATAAAAGGACATAAGCACATGAAAGAAAGGTTACAAGCAAGTAAAAAATGAAATGAGAAGTACCAGGAGAGACACGAGCCTCAGCGAGACTTTCACTGGTCGGGATCTCCGCCTCTGGGCTGTCGAGAAGCTACTCCTCCAGCCAATCCTCATCTAGCTCGTAGTCATCAACGGATGTTGTCTGCTCAACCAGATCCTCTATCCGATCAGAGCTAGACTCGAGCAATACTACACGATCTGTAGTCGTGAGAGACCGCTCATCATGAGATGAAAAGGTATGAGACAACTCTCCCTCAATCAACGCTGGCTCGTCGCCTATGGGCTATACAGCCAATGGATCCTCCTTCAACCTCATGAGTATGGAAATTATCCCCAAGACCACCTCAAATGAGTCGCCATCACCGGTAGGCACTAACAAGATCGACGGTGAGATAGGACCGTCATGAAAGAAAGACTCTGAATAATGTGGAGAAGCCATATCATCGTGGTCAGTCTCAGAGCCTGTAAAATCTGCATGTCAAAACAGAGATGCAAGAGCGGGCTAGCAACTAAACATTATATGATGCACACAGACCTGCGACGGCAGAGTCACTAGAGAAACTCAGAGATGCGACATCTGTTGGCGCCAACGGGTCCGCCAAGATGTCATCCCGGGCTATCTCTGAGAGTGGTGCCTCGTGAGCTGGGAAGTAAAAGGAAGGAGTACAATAATAATGAGCTGCAGATGAAATGCACCTAAGTGAAGAAAGACAAATTTGTAAAAGAAAGATCACCCGGAGTGGGAGAAGGAAAAGAAGATGAAGAAAGTGGCCAAGAGATGCTATTCAGGTCTCCTCTCATGGTGTCTAAAGTAAGTGGCTCGATAGGTAGCTGAACATGTGCCCCACTAGCCCGCGGGTGAGGGACTGAGAAGCCAGGCTCCGCCTCATCATACTCATACGCAAAATCTAATCAAACGAAAACCTATCAAAATTCAGCCTAAGCTTAAGAAAAGAAAAAGATGAATTTGAAGTATATCAGTGAGACGAGTCCTGGTAGACGAGCACAGACAGCGGCTGTCTAACCCTTGAAAGTCCACCGACTCTGAAGAAAGAGGTGGAAAAGGGATGAAATCATCGTAAGAGAGGCTAGACGATGAACTGCCTCTATCCCTAGGACAAGTACTACGTGCCATCACTGAAGGAGTGTATGACTGGTACGAACGAATGGCATCGTAGTACCACCAAATATAACGCCTCGAGAAAATAAGGGCACGAGAAGTGTGCACCATCTGAAAGCGAGAGCCCGTCTCCAATCGAAAAAGATGTGAATAACACCACCCAAGACCCTCGAGATCAACTACTAAAGACTCAGGACGAAAAAAGAAGGTAGGCACATCCTGATCCAAGCCAAACTGATTCGCACATCTGTGCAGAGAATAAGGGTCTATAAAAGCGTAATCGCCGATGCGGAGTGGTAATAATCCGTGGCGAAGGCTGATGAAATAATCCAAGACATCCAGCTGATCTCTGAGAGAGATGGAGTCCCTAGAAGTGGGTGTCGCATCAACCAAGAATCTGTGAGCAGTCTCAGCTAAGTGATGAGTAACTAATCTGGCACGACCTAACCTCAGATGGTCATGGCTGCGATAAAATCTGAAGCGAGCGTCCTCCGGAGTCTGAGAGGCAGGCTCTGTACCGGCTAGGTCACCCAAGATAGACAAGCTGGTCCTCAAATTTGATTATAAAGATGGATGATACACACCAGACCAGTACATGTGTAACCACCCGCTAATGAAGTGCCAAGGCACCAGCTCCCTACAACGAGAGGGATCGCGTGAAGAGGTCAAACCCCGTAAGCTCCTGTAAATGTTGGCCAAAACTCGCACGACCAACGAGACTCTCTCACATCGAGCAATCCGGCTCGCCATCACAAACACTAAAGGGCAGATGGTGTGAGCTCCAGAGCTAGGCAGCATAAAGAAGCAGATCCACCTAGAAAGAAAGGTTGTCAAATAAGCCTCTCGGATGACATCATGAGAACACAAGGTGTCCTGCGAGAAAGCAGACATATTGCAGTAAAGGCCAAGGTGCTCAGTGCCGAAAGGGTCACGGGTTGAAGCATAGCACTCGGGATGAGAACACAAATGATCAGTGAAATAAGAAATCCAGAATCTAAAAGGGACGGAAGAATGATGTCCCCTCAACTGATCGTAAATCCTGTAAACCTCCCGAAGAGATTCTAGGTGCAGGGAAAGGTCCCTCAAGTCATCATCTGACAATAAAAACTCGTCATAGTAATGACCGAACACGAGCTGGCCGGTCAACTGACGGATCTCCCATAGCGTAGGGGTCAACTTCCGGTCATCAATGAAGAGGGTGTTGGTGGAGTAGTTCCACCGCTCATAAAAGGCACGGAGCCAAGGTGTGTCGATGTGATACCGAAACATCGATAAGAAAATACAGCTATATACACCTGAGCTGCAACGAATGTCCCTCTCCCGCGCAAGAATGTAGCGGGTCCAATCTAATTGATGACCATGATATCTGAGAGGAAGGCTGAAGTCGAAATTGATCCAACGAGAGGCCTCTCCGTCAATCATCTCCTTGCCAAGGAGATGGGTAAGCAGCGCCGCGGCTGAAAAATCTTGAGGCAGTAAAGGTGTGATGTCGTGAGGCTGATCATCGCGAAAAATCAAACCATCAGCATGAAGATATACGGGAGTACCACGTGTAACCCTAACCGTGGGTGTCCAGTCCTCAGGATCCTCGTAGAGAGAGAGATAGTGACGCCGAGGACGTCTAGGAATCGTGCCATATGGAGTGATGGTCGAATCTAGAATAAAGACGATAAAGTCAACAATAAAGAGGGAGAAAAGAGAAAGAAAGAAGAAAAAAGCGTGGCGAATATGTGCCTCAAAGCAGGCCCTTTAATTTTCTAAAATCTTCAGGACTCGCTTTGGTGGGTGGCTCTTTGTTTACCCTTAAATAATTTCAAGGATGAAACAGCTAAACAATTAAGGGTAAATATCAATTATCAACAATAAATCATAAGAAAGAGAAAAGGGCAAGAAGAGAGGGTCCACTAGTCAGGAGAAGTCGCTGCTGAGTCCCGGAAAGAGTTTATTTGTCCTACAAGGAAATCCTGGACAAAATGACGAAGGTATAAAAGCCCTGCCACCTCCTATTCATTCGAGGTGAATGACTCTCAAGAGATTCAGGAGTGAAAATCTCCTGAGGGGTCATCCATTTGATTATTGTTCACTGACAGGTGGGTCCCACGCCTCAGTGACAGACATTAAGGAAATCAAGATCAAACCCTAAAAATTAATTATCAAAACAAACCCTAATAGCTGAAGCAATGCAATCTCTGTACAATAAGGAATCGTATCAATGTCAAGCCAGTATTTTGATACAGCCAATCACAAAAAATCTCAATGTGATTTTGCTTTCAAAGCTGACTAGGTGCCAAAGCTGTGAGCAACCACCTGATCAAGCCATGATTTGTGTCAATTATTGACAAGTAATCAGCTTTTGACCAAATCACCTTTATGAGAATGGATTGAAAGTCAAATTCACAAGACTGATCAGGTACCAAAACTGTGAGCAACCATCTGATCAAGTCTAGATTTATATCAATTGTTAACAAGTAATCAGCTTTTGATCTAATCAAACCCTAATGAACATAAATATAAGTCTAATTTATGTTTAATTGGGGGGAGTTTCTGCAAGGAGAGTTTATTTGGTAGAGACACTGAGCTATAATTAAAATTTGAGATTTATTCAAAAGGGAAATATGGTTTTCATGACAAATAAAATTTTAATGTAAGGAGGCAGGGGCAAAAATATAATTTAAAATTACAGGGGTGATAATCATGAATTTAGAGATTTTTGGTGAAAATTACATAATTTTTAGGTAAGTGGAGCTATTAAAAAAAATTCAGAGAAGATAAAACAGATTAAATAGGCAGATCAAAGGGCTGAGATTTGATCAAGGCCTCTCTGAGTACAACTGGGGGATCCAAACGAGCCCCTAACACAGTAACCACCTCACCCAGCCTATGCCATGTGGCAGCTCCTGATTGAGCCACCTCAGCAGCCAGGTGCCACGTGGCACCCTTCCATTGATCCACGTCATCAAGTGGGCCCCACCCAGGCACAAGTCACCTGACAGGCGGGCCCCACCACAGTGCCACATGGCAGTCAACCAGTGGTCCACCTCACCCAACCTATGCCACATGGCACAGCTACATCAAGCCACCTCAATCCAACTGTGCCACATGGCAGCTCTTTGATCAGCCACCTCAGCAGCAGTTAACAAGTCATCAGGGATAAAAGAAAGATAATTAAGCTAACATGCCAATCAGATTATGTCAAATCAGATTAATTAACCCTAATCATGTACTAATCAATTGCTAATGATACCTGTAAGCCTAAGCACAGGGGTCTTACAGATGGGGCCCATTGTCAGATCTATGAGTCTATAGTGCACAAGCAAACAACAAGCTAGTTTTATACAAAAATACCAACAGAGATTTAAATCTACAGTAAAAGAGAGTATGTACCTGGTTCATGCGACTCTTGCCTCTGTACCATCCTCCTTCTGCGCTTTGGCTCACGTGCACCAGGCGCAGGCAACGGAGGGCTCACTCCCTCTCCCCTCCTCCTCTTCGTCTTCCTCTCGACAACAGAAGAGCTTAAAGGCAACATCAATGGAGATCGAGCAAAGTATTGAACTTCAGATCAATTGCTTCTAGCCTCAACTACAGCATGCAAAGGAGAGCATGTGCATCTAGTCAGATTTTGAATTGATGTAGCACAAAGAGAGAAATACCTCGGTTCAAAACTTAGAACTTACAAATTGAAGCTTGAAACTTATAATTAATGGCTGGGAGAGCTTCCTAGGCCTAAGGTGATGTTGTTAGAGCAAAAATTGAGAAGAGTTGAGTGCTGGAAGGGGGAGATGCACTAGCTCACAACTCAGCCCAGAGATGAGTTGATTGAACACTATGTCAGAGCTATCAAATCGATAGGAGAAGTGCATAGAGAGTTGCCTGGAACTAAGAGAATGAGATTAAAACTTTGAGATGCAAGAAATAAGCAAAGGATCAAGGTGAAAGGCTGAGACTTTGTTATGAACTTTTGAAGGAAGAAGGATGTAAATTCGATCAATTGCTGTAAAATTGAGCTAGGGGAGGATGCAGGCAGCTTATAAAGGAGTGAATTGAAGTTCAGAAGAGTCTAGTAGGGGTTAGAAGATCTTGAGAAGTTATGAAGGCCAAATAGTGGTAAATCAGTAAATAAAGAGAAGGCATAACTGCCTCTAGGCAGTTACACACAACTTTGGCAATTAGGGACTTGGTTCAGTGAACCATAAGACACAAAAGAAGCAACTTGAGTGAGTGAAATAATGCACCAATTTCAATTGAATTGAGAGGAGTCAAATCTGGTCAAATAACTCAATTATCAATAAACATGGCTCAATCTCAATCGTTAATGGAAGTGAAGTGGAGGGCTATGATCTATCCAAGCTAGCAATCCAAGTCAAAAATGATCAAGCAATCAGAGCCAAGAAGGTGGCCAATTGAAGTCTATATAAACCAGCAAATCAAGAAAAAAAGAGGAGGAGATAAAGAGAGAGAGAGACACACACACACACATAGAGACACACAGAGAGAGAAGAAAGAGAGAAGGAGGAGAAGTACCTACACAAAGCATACAACATCCCTAGATCACTCAAGAACCTTAGAGAAAAGGAAAGAAGTCGATTTGGCCGATTAATCTCAGCATGTGCTTGAGAAATTGGTATACACTCAATTCAATCCCAGTTATAGTGAGTTCTAGAGCTTTAGATCAAGACAAGAAATAGAGGTGAGCTCTAGAATCAAAGTTATGAGTTTGAGATGTGATTGTACTCAATCTTAATCAATTCAAGGATTTTAAATACTGTTCTTTATATTTTTGCAACTATTTTCTTCAATTTAATCGGATTTTCCATCTTTTCTTGATTGAATCTTCCCTTTCAGTTTTCGCCTTGCTATTTCTATCATTTATTTTTCATTTTTTTGATTGCATTTTTATTAATTGACTCGAGAATGTGACTGGTATAATGTACTGATCGGGGTTGGTCGAAGACCAAGCGATCTCCCAACCCCACAGTCAAGCAAGTGCGCTGATCGAAGATCATTTGATCTCTCAGTCCTTCGCATTTCCAATTGATTGTTCAAAGAAGTTCAATTTCTAATCAACTTATCGATTGGAAATATGAAAATCTTAACAATTAACAGAATTTGAGATTGAACAAGCCATATAGTCATCTCATCTCACAATTGATATGATCAAGCGTTTAATCCAAGTATAATTATGATTGGTGATTGAGCTCTATAAAGAAAGAATCTTGTCAATCAATTGAAAATACAAAGTACACCTCAATTTCGGCGATCGGTACCGATCGTCAATACTGGAGCTTGATGATTCATATGAATTAAGAGAAAATTGTTAGAGTAGCATGTTGCATTACATTGAATTCGTTTGGTACCGAATTCTGGTACAAATTTCAACTGGTAGGTGTGGCGCCGATGATCCACCGCCTTGATGCATGATCAGAGGATATAGTAAGACTCTTCACGTCTAGGCGACGTCAACAGTGGTGGCTGATCTCCGATCAGGCCACCGGAGCACCAAGATCGCTTCCGCAGAATGTATCTCAAAGCATGTATACTATATTCCTTAACTATCCCAGAACCTACTCAACATTGGTCAAATGATGGATAGCGGGTGTATCATCAAGTTTGAAGGCGACAATTGCAGAATTGCAGATGCAGCCACAGATCAAATAAGTTGTTTTGTGTCTTCTTGATTGTTGCCAACGTTTGATCTGTGGCTGCATCTGTAATTCTGCAATTGTCGCCTTCAAACTTGATGATACACCCACTATCCATCATCTGACCAATGTTGAGTAGGTTCTGGGATAGTTGAGGAATATAGTATACATCATATAGCTTCCGTGTATTGTGATTGCTGGTCTGCACGGCTATTTTTCTTTTTCCTTCAACATGAATCTCTTTATCATCATCAAGTTTTACTACCTTCTTGTATGACTCATCTAATTCACCAAATAGATGTTTGAAACTTGTCATATGGTTTGAGCACCCGCTGTCCAAAAATCAGAATTGAATCGCATCTGATTCTTCATCGATTTTGGCCATGAACAATCGTGCTTGGTTGCTCTTTTTTTCAACAAAACTGGCATGTCCTTCTTCTCTTTTCTTTTTGTAGCAGTCGGCTTGCACATGACCAAGCTTATGACAGTAATAGCATTTTACATCTTGACCTTCTTCTCTTTGTTCCTTATAGCAATTGGCTTGCATATGTCCTTTCTTGTGACAGTAGTAGCATTGTACATCTTTCTTCGGTTGATTTGAATGTGATTGATTGTAATTCGGCTTGCATCTGCCTCTGCCACCTTGACCGCCTCGACCTCTGTTATTACCTTGGCCTCTACCTCTGCCTTGTTGTTGGCCTCTTGAGGAATCGCCCTTGGTATAGAAAGCTTTGGTGTCATCCCTTACTTCTGATCGATTGAGGCGAGCTTCATGGACCTGCAATGATCCCATCAATTCATCAAGCGTGTAGGTGGACATGTCTTTGGATTCTTTAATCACTGCCACTACATGATCAAATATGATTGTCAAACTACGCAACACCTTCATTATAACTGTATCTTCAAAAAGATCTTCTCCACAACTTTGGATCTGATTGACTATTGATGTAACTCGTGTAAGAAACAATTGGACATATTCGCCTTGGTTCATGAATAATGTTTCAAACTCGCGTCTCAATCCCTGCAACTTGATATCTACCACCTTGGAACTTCCCTGAAATGCAGTTTTCAGAGTAGTCCAGGCCTTATTCCCTGTTTCTGCTGCTGCAATCTTTGCAAACACTGATTCGTGTACGGCTTGCTGAATG
Source organism: Schoenoplectus triqueter (assembly GCA_964058805.1). NCBI lineage: Eukaryota > Viridiplantae > Streptophyta > Magnoliopsida > Poales > Cyperaceae > Schoenoplectus > Schoenoplectus triqueter. The sequence continues at coordinate 34,586 of CAXKVV010000066.1, read as the reverse complement.
AAGAAGAGTGCCTTTGCATCTCGCCTGGCTGAATCGATTGGTGCCAGATCAGGATTCAGTATTCCTTTGTCTGCTAAATCCCACAAGCCATGAGATTTCAGCATTGTTCGCATGTTAATGCTCCAAAACTCGTAGTTTTCACCCTTGAACATAGGTATTATTGGATTGGACATGCTAACCGTGGCATTGTTGCTTGCTTCTGTCATGAGATCAAAATTGTGCTCTGATACTAATTTTTTTTGGCGCGGAAGCGCTATAAAGAGGACAATTGGCGCCAATGCCGCATAAACGGCAATTCGGGCTCCCGAGGTGATAACGGCCTAGGAGAGTAAGCGTGCATAAGCACGTACTCTCATCTACTAAATCTAATAATTCACCTTACAAAATAAAAATAAACGGATAAATATATCTTCAGTTGCCATATCGCCAAAAGGAGATAATTACTCGTGAATTAACAAATCGAAATCAAATGGGAGCCTACACTGTACCAACCAAAGGTCAGAGGACCGCATCCCGTAAAAATATCAAAACAAAATATAAACAAATGGGAGCCTACACTGTACCCACTAAGGTCAGCGGACCGCATCCCGACTTTCTCTGTAACAACCAGGGGCCAAAGGAGAAAGCCATTCGGACAATATTTGGATCCTAAATAAGCCGGATAAATATAATAATATATTATCACTAAGTAGATTCCAGTCTCGATTATGGCCGCGCATACACGGTATCCTAATCGCTTAAATTTAATCATATTAAAAATAATAATAAAATATAATAAAGATCAAAAGGAAGCACTCTGACACAGCCGAACCCGCCAAATGACGGGATCGGTGAATAATCCGACAGGCACAGATGCGCAGTACATATATACAAACCGGTGGGTCCCACGGGCCTATGGGTCACCGTACGTAACCACAACGGACTGGTTATGCAAGGCAACTCAGACTGAGAATTACCCGGTCCGTCTCTCAGCACTCCCATGCATTTAATGCATGATTAACTACCTAACTTAATTAATAATTAGTAATAGTAATAATATTTTCCTAATAGATATAATCTACAACTTGATTATTTAATTCTATCTGATCCTATTAGTTCGTATTTTCCTAATAGATAGAATTACCCGGACCCTCAATTGAAATTATCATATTTAAGTTCGTATTTTAAGATTATATTTATTTTGATTTAATATAATTAATTTAAAATTTATTTTGATTTATTTAAGCTAACTAATTATTATCACTTATTTAAATTAAATTTGCAATTAGAATAATTAATTATTTAGGAATAGAGAAATTGATTAATATATAATGTTTGTATATTTAGTATATTTAGTATTACTCTTATTAATTTAAAATAGAGAAAGTAATTAATATTTATATATATATTATAATATTATTATTCTTATCAATTAAAAATAGAGAAATTGATTAATATATACTTTAAAATCTATATTATTATAATATTTTAAATATATTATTTTATAACTCTTAATTATTCATAATATATTCTTTAATTATGTTTTATTTTATTTATACTAGTATTATTTTTATAATTTAGAGATTATATTTATTTCGATTAACGTAACTAACTTAATTTATTTAGATTAATTAAGTTGGCTTAATGTTATCACATAATTAATTTAATTATAATTAGAATAATTAATTATCTATAATTAGAGAAATTGATTAATATATAATATTATATAATTAATATTATTATTATTAAAAATAGAGAAATTGATTCATATATATATATATATATATATGTATATTAATATTATTCCATTATTAATTAAATAAATAAATTAATATATATTTATATATATTAATTAATGTTATGTAATTATATATAAAAAAATAGAGAAATTGATTAATATATATTTTATATTATAAATTACTATCATACCTCAATTATTACTTTAAAATTCCTACCTATTTGTTTTATACTCTTTAATTATATTTTATTTTATGTGTTTATGTTATTTTTATTGATTAGAAAATATACTAGAATTAAAATAAAAATAAAAATTAAATAAAAGTAATTAAATTGAATTAAACTTAATTTTAAATTAAACGTTTTTATTTATTTAAACGTGTTGGTGATTTAATGTGTTTGGGATTATAGGCTGCCTCCGAAACGACTGTATATGTTCAGATTTTCATTATTGAGGAAGATCATGTAATCATCTCCCATATTCAGCTTTAAGTGTTATTAATTATTAGTTGCGCACGTTTTTAAATTTACGGCACTTGCTAATTAATTAATTAATTATACTATTATCCAAATTAACCTTTCGGCCCACTTAGTTAAGATCAATTTATTTTCTGCATTTATAATTATCCGTTAATGTAATATTTTGCGCATATAACCCTTCCAAGAAGGGTTATTACCACAAAGTAATTCATTCAGACCCTTATATTTATTTGATTTTGCACTTCAGTCTCTGATAAGAGAGCACCATACCAGAATCATAATTATTACCACAACAACAACAACAAGGGTGCTAATATAGCAAACAAACACAGATAGTGAGAATCATGTCATGCCAACAAGACCCAATCAGAACCCGCCAAGCATTAACAGGGACATCCAAAATTGACTTACAGAGGCAAGCTAAAGGTGAGAATAGCAAGGAGCAGGGTGATACATGACAACACAAATTAACAACACAGGCAACAGAGGGCACAGAAATGCTCAAAATCGAGCTAGGCAGCTAAGTAGCAACAAAGGGGGTTAAAGGCACACGGTTACGGCCTCGCTTCACTGGTACCGAATGGTACCAGTGTACCAAAGCACCAACGAATCACCCTACATTAGAACCGGTATAACTATCAAGAAATGTTATCGAATCTCAACCGAGGATCTGGTACCAACACGAAAGTCATAACGGTAAGCATCAGCATAGGGGTAAGGTACAACCAGCCCAGAAAAATATCGAGGTAACATGGGCACAATTCCACAAACAAATCAAGGCTAGCAAGGTACAATGCTTCATCAAATAGAACCAGATAGCCAATACCAGTAACAGACACCACACAAGGAACATAAAAATCGGAATAGCGCATAAGACACTTATCAGATAAGAGAAATCAGACAACAAAAGGGCAACAAGCAACACATATAGAAAGTCACAGATACAAGCGCGGCTCAGCCGGCGCACAGCTAGCCCACACTGCCAGCAGATAAAAGAAGGAGGTTACCAGAAAAGGCACAAGGCGGCAAGATGGAGTTAAAGAGGAGCAATCAGCGACGGCCATGGCAGAGCCCCAGAGTCGATGGCAAGGGCTAGTGGCCAGCAACACCGAAGGGGAAGGCGGTGATTTGGGGCTGAGCAGCATCTCACCCACTCAGTTGATTAGGGCATCAGTTGTGACTTTGGAGTGGGGTGGTGCTCGCCCTTGCTACTGGGAAGAGGAGAGCGGGAAGTTGGCTTAGGCAACAAGAGGAGACAGAGGGGAAGGTGAAAGGGCGAAGGGCAGGGTGAATGACCCCATTTGTGCGAGAGAGAGAGAGAGCAGGAGAAAATTGATGGTTGGAAAAATGAAAAGAAAGGGAGGGATTGTCGCCAGGGTCGGAAGAAGAGAAAAAGGGAAAACAAAAGGGGCATCGGGTGACAGAGCCACGGGGGGAGAGAGAGAGAGAGATAGAGAGATAGAGAGAGGCTGTGATGTGAGGGGTCATCGGGAAGGGAAGAAAAGAAAAAGATGGAGAAGAATGGGTTATATTCTGATTTGCTATGATCAATACCGTGTATCCGTTTATGTGTTTGTTTTATCTTTTAGAATTTTAATTAATCACTCTAATCATCTTTATTTAAATTTGATTATTATACTTTAAGATAATTTGAAATTTTAGGTTCTTTAATAAATCCTGTAATTTATATTTTATTAACTTGATCTTCCTTTTATTTGATTATTCATTTGATCATGAGATAAAGTCGTAAATAAACTTTATCTTTTTTTATTTATAAGTCATAAAATAATTACATTAGATTATTATATTCAAGATTTATTAATTATTGTGTTATGTTATTTCTTAATTATAATTAAGATTCGTGATTGCTACTTTAATCGTTATTATTATTTAAGTTTTAATCTCAAATATTAACATTTTAGATTTATATCTGGCCTTCCATTAATTTCATTAATTGATCTCTCCTAAATTAATTTTTATTTCTCTTTATTTCAAAATTCAAATCAATTTTAAGAATCTAAATTCTTATTTGATTCGTACATCCAATTTCATTTGACCAAGATATTTTTGTTTAATTTTATCAATTAAGTTTTAAATTATTATATTTTAATAGCATTTTAATTTAATTTTTGGGTTATGTTCTTAACATTTTAAATTTATTTTCTTAATTTTAAAGTTTTATTCTATGTGGTTTCTCATCTTTTGTTAAATTAGATATTTCTATATTTTATTATTTAAATTTTTGCGGGGTTTCACAGATACCAATAGTAATATAACAGTATTATAGAAAAAAAATGGAAAAAAAAAAGATTGGATGGAAGTGACTGTTAAGTAGCTCTCTAATCCTAATTGGGTCTATGATGAGTTATTTTTGGGCTGTTAAATCCCTCAATTTCTTTAATTAGCCTAATTAGCTCGATTTAGCTTTAATTCTCAACATATATAATAATGTACATGCAAAAAGAAAGAGAGTTTGAAATTCCCCGTGCGTAATTAATCGGGGTCACGAATTGCTGTGAGTAAATAATAAGATGTTAGGTAGTAGCTAGTTGCTTGAAAAAAAGTCATTTGCTACATAAAACATTGGATATACGTCAATGTACTCCTCACGATATGATCTTCGTTAAAAGAAAAGTATAATTAATTTATTATGGAGTAATGATTGCATCCTTATCTACACATTTTATCTGCATTCAATATTAGACATAAACAATTTTTAAAAATATATAGTTTCTAGCTTAAGTTCCCAAAAAATATATTTTTAAAAGTTTTTTATATTTAACATCAAATAATTACTGTGTGTAGAATTTGGTGTATAAAATAATTTTCTCTAAATTATTAACTAAAAGTTATTGTATAAGTGAACTAATAATGATTCAATTCGTAGTTGTTTCACTAAATACTAACTTCAATATTTGGCAGCCGAAAACAAGATAATATTTCCAACCAGGCCAAATGGTTATAGCTTTTTTTTTTCTTAAGAAAAGAAGTGGATCAAGTCATTCAATAAAGAACTCTTATTTGAATTTTAAACCTACAACCTCAATGCAGTTCTAACATCAATATAACAAATTACAGAATTTGGATATTACAAAAAGCTATTTTTATGAAAAATATTTGAGGTTTTGTTGACAGTTGCTGTATTTGATTCATCTGGCTAGATAATTAACTAATTAAATTAATTGTATGTGTCATTAACATAAATATTTAACAAAAAATATTACTTACTTTTAATTAGTTGTCCATTGATTAAAAATTTACATTAGTCCACAGGATTTTATGTTCATCAGTTACAATACCTATCTCCATCATGATACCATATTAATTGAAGTTGAAGTTATGCTAAAACGATGCCTCATCTCATCTTGTTTCAGAATAATCAGAGCCAGCCTCTCTTGTGTAGGCTACACAAGAGAGAGTGTAGGTAAGCATGTTTTTTCAAGGGTTTGCTTTATGTATTGGTTAATAAATAGCCGATCATGCGTTCTTCAGCAAATGTGGTCCGGACCACCTGCTACAATTTAAGCCCTCTGTCACTAATTTAGATCAGCACCAGCATCACCATCACGTCACTAATTTAAACTACGCATTAAAGCGATTCTGGTTATGAAAACAGTATCCAATATATAATTTTTTTTCCTTTTCTGGTACATTTTTCAACCTTTTACTTTCGGCTTCATAAAAGCTAGCAAACAGATATATCCAATATAGGGAGCAAAAAAGGACTGATAGATACCCAACTAACAGTGGTGGTTGGTAAGAAACTCTGGTCCATATCTACAGTTGCTGGTCTCAGTACTCCCCCCCTGACTCCCTGAGGACCCTTTATTTGATTCCTGGGTGCAAATATCTCCTTCTGCCCATTTGAAGTATGCTGCCCCCATCAATGGATCCACTTCCACTCCAATATATACACTATGACAGAGAGTTTTCACTAACTAGGCAAGTATACTTCTAAACTGCTATTAGGTTGTCAAGTGACCCACTTCAGAAAACTATATGTTACTGAATCCGAATCCATTAATCATTTATATGATCTACAATTGTTATAAATATATATTTTCTTTCTTTCAAAAGTATGTGAAAAATAGTAAAAAAAAATTCTGCAGTTCAAAAATATAAATAAAAATTATACGAGTGTCTTAACTTAATTGAAAAATTAAAATCTATCATATTTAAATATTTGACAATCTAAAATCTGCTAATTATATTCAGGCTTATATAATATAGACCGGATCGGCCACTGATGCCACCTCTCACGTGGAGAATTATAAATACGTATTTATATCTATTGGATATATGAATCTAAATGTACAGTGATATTCAGAGAGAAGCCGTTTATTTATCTTGAAAATGTTGATAATATTTATTTTTAAAAAAAATTCAAACAAACTTAAAAATAAAAAATATGTTTATACTCATGTTAAATGATATGTACGGTAGAGAGTAATTCTATTTTCTTTTGAGGTAGGTAGGCAAGTGTCCATTTTATTTGTTTATTTATTTTTGAAAAAAAAAACCATGGGAGTAATCAAATTCATAATAATTGTATGTAAATTGCAAGTGAAGTAACCATTGTAAGCAACACGATTCGATGATTAATTGAAAATAAATGTGACAAAATAAAATTTCACTGAATAAAAGAAATGCGTTAGCCAATTCATGATTTTGGAATCGATCATCAGCATTGGCCCGATGATGAAATTAGGATTTGGGAGTGAATCTAATGATGGTGACTAGCACTAACTAGGCTTAGGCTAGGATATGATACTTAAGAGGAAATTGTTGGTTAATTATGATTTCATAGGTGTCTTATGTAGTGTTGTAAAAAAGCTCAGACGGGTCAGACCTGACCCGCGAAACTCGTGGTCGCGATCCGATCCGTGATCCAATCCGTCAGATCCCTGACTCGTTAGAACCGGTGGATCTAGTACAGGCGCGGGCAAATTGTATTTTAAAAAACCCATGCTAGACCCAATCCGACCTTGGGAAAAAAAAACGCACCGACCCGTTCCGTTCCCGACCCGACCCACCCCGCTATAACATGCCAACCCGTCCGACTCGACGGGTCTAGGCCAAACCCCCAAAATGGACCCATTCTAATCTGTCCCGTTAAAACTCATTTATTCATCCCGACCCGTCCCGCCAAAACCCGCCGACCAGTGCAAACCCGCTCCATCCCGACCCGCCCCATTTTTAATACACTAGTCTTATGCATCTTTTCTAGCTACTTGCACGTCTTTTCTAAGGAAGTGGGGAGGTACAAAGGCCTTTGAACCAAAAAGTTGGTTCAAAGCCCTCTGGAGCCGTTGATTTTGCATCGAGATTCATAATAATTATTGAAAGTATAAATTTTAAATTTAAAATTTATTAAAAATATGAATCTCAATGCAAAATCAACGATTTCAGAGGATTTTGAACTAACTTTTTTGTTCAAAGGTCTTTGTACCTCCCGCCGGGCCCGAACCCGACCTGATCTGATTTTTTAGGAATTTTTAAGAAAGTCAAACTGACCTGATCCGATCCGAACCCGGCCTGACCCGACCCGACCCGAGATCAAATGGCCTTCAATCCAATCAAAATCTATCAACGATCTGAAAAAATACAATATGTAAATTGACCCGACCCAACCCGACCCTAACCCGACCCGGTCCAACCCGATTTCTTCCAGAAAGTCAAACTGACCCGACCCGCCGGATCCGAACTCGAACCCGACCCGATCCGCCCGATTGTCACCTCTACCTTTTGGTAAGTCGGTTGTTTTGTGGCGTCTGTAATGTTGAAAACAGAGCAGACCTATTAAGAGACGTGCAGGCAAATGTTTATTGTTAATGCCATATTTATTCTTTTAAAAACAGAGCAGATCTATCCTTTTAAATTTTGAAAATTATATATTTTCCACTAAAATTCATAATGTCATATTTATTCTTTCAAATTATTGATCCCCAACATTTACCAATTATTATCTTTTCTTTATTTATGTTAATTGCACACTTAAGAAGAGAGATTTGAAAGTTGTTTTGGCGAATGGGGATCATTACTTGGACGTACTATGCAAAGAAGAGAAAAAAGTGGACATAGAATAGTCATTAAATATTAATTAATGTTTCAACCTGTATTTTGTAAAAATAACAAAATCAATTTGAGTTTTTGGATATATATATATATATATATATATATATATATATATATATATAGTAGACTATTGTGAAAACATTTGTATTTCGAGACTAAGTGCATACGGCTCAAATTTTATCGTAACACATCCGAAATTCAAAATTATCATTCTCATTAAATTCTTCATATCAAAATATTGAGGGATACAAAAAATTAGGGTATTTTGAGTTTTCTAAGTATTTGTTTTGGATTATTGAAAATCAGCACTAAAATAATAATAAAATATTAAATTGTTGGAGCTGGAACCGAGTTTGAAACTCGGTCCAGGCTATATGGGCTAATTTCCGAGCAAATTTTATCATTTCCATTTATTTATTTCTTTTATTTACTAAAAAAATCTGGACATTTTAAGAGTTTTAAGTAATTCAAAGTATAAATATGATATATAACTTTTGAAAGGATAAATGCGTGATTTCACAGCTATGAAAGAGTATAAACGAATTGGATCTTTTATCATTACTAATAGTTATTTTATTTTTTAAGATTTAATGAAGTTAACACATTTATATTAAATGTGGACATCCTCAATTTTAATTATTTATATCCATATTTTTCTGTATTTCTCAATCCGCCAGTAGCTAATACCTATTGACGTTAGGAGAGTTTACACTTCTGACTCTCAAATATTTATATCAACAGGGTGTTGTAATTCAAAACTTGAACTAATTTAATGGCAAATTTGGGTGCTCAAGCTTATATCGAATCTAGTGGTGTAATATGTCAACATGTTCTAATTAACTAAAAGAAGTATCCAGGGACCGTGAGCTTTTTAAACAAAAGTTTAATTCCCAATCCCGTGTTGCTTAATGCAAAACAAATAAAAGGCAAAAGACAAATGTTAGATTAAACTGTTCTTGCAGTTTGGCACAGACGAAAGGTCCAACATTTGCCACATGGGACTTGGTACTATATATTAATTCCTTCTAATCAAATTATTGAAAGGAAGAGTTGTACTAATTAAGTACTTAAAAACAAATGATGATAGATACTTTCAAAATTATAAAAAAGCACCTTTAATAAATTGTTGAGGGCGTAGAGATAATTTAGTAGTGATGATAATTGTAAATGAATTCATTGATGTTTGTCAAGAACAGGGAGGAACGTATATTGATAATTCTTATATTGTTGTAACTGTATATTTCCTATGTTCTTCGGTATTTATATAACTTGTACCAACGGTACAATAACGGTATAGTAATGGCTAAATTCTATATGGGTCTATGATAAGATTATCTAACGCCCAATAAAATAAAAAACATTCTAAGTCTATTTGTAGCACTCCCTCTCACATTAAATTACATATATCAATCAATCCCAATGTGCCAACATTATCTTCGAATGGTGCAGAATCTAATCCTTTAATGAATATGTCGACCTTTTGATCTTTGCTTTTTACAAATGATATCTCAATTTCTTTTGATTGTATCTTCTCTCGAATAAAATGACAATCGATTTCAATATACTTAGTCTTCTCTTGAAATACGAGATTTGATGCTATGTGACATGTGATTTGATTATCATAAAATATTTTTATCGGTAAATGAGTTGTGATATTCAAATTATTGAGTAGTTGCTTTATCCACATAAATTCACTCGCTGTTGATGTCATAACTCGATATTCGGCTTTCGCGTTTGACCTTACTACTATATTTTATTTTTTGTTCTTCCATGTGATTATATTTCTGTCTACAAATGTGCAATAGCCGACTGTGAATTTTCTATCAAAACTCCTGACCCAATATACATCGGTATAGTCACATACTTCATTAGAATCATTATTTATCATGAACATTCATTTTTCAGGTGTTTTTTTAAATATCTTAAGACTCTATCAATTGCTTCCATATGAGAGGTTCTCGGGGCATGCATGTATTGGCTTATTGACTAACAACATATACAATATCCGGTCAGATTACCGTAAGATAGATTAATTTACCTACAAATATTGGCTTATATCTTTACTATCCTCAATATTTAGTTTTGTTTTACTATCAATAGGGGTTGAAATCGGTTGACTATCTATTTTTTTATTTCTTTCAACAAATCTAAAATATACTTCCATTTATAGAGAAACAAACCTTCTTGAGTCATGAGAATATGCTATTTCAATACCCAAAAAATATTTCAAATGACCAAAATCCTGATGTCAAACTTTTCTTTAATTGGTCTTTGATTTCTTTTATTTGATTTTTATTGTTGCGGGTGATTATGATATCGTCCATATATTTCAAAATAATGATAGTGTGGTCATGATTATGTTTGGCAAATAAATAATGATTTGCACTACTTGCCTTGAAATTACATGAATTTAAATAAGAGCTAAGTTTTCATACTATGCTTGTAAAAATTGCTTCAATCCATAGATCAACATATTTAGCTTACAAAGTGAGTTAGATTTTTTTCCTTTTTCATGATCGAGTGGTAACGTCATGTATAAATCTTCTTCAAATGTCCCTTGAAGAAAGACATTCTTAATATTCATTTGGTATATATTCCACCATTGATTTACTGCAACCAAAAGTAAAATTCTAATGGTATTCGTTTTTATCACAGGTGAAAATATTTATTTGTAATCTATACCATATATTTAGGTAAAATCTTTAGCAACTAGTCGAACTTTATATCTTTTCTATGGTATGATTATTATTGTATTTAATTTTATATATCCATTTACACCCAACGGGTTTTTTTACCTTTAGATAATTGCACTAATACCTAAATTTTATTATTTTCTAAAGTATTTAATTCTTCAGGCATTGCTTGACATCATTTTGGATATTTTATGGCCTCAAGATAATGAATATGTTCTTGTTCTTTTGAAATAGCAATTAAGAAGAATATATATTGTGGTGAAATTTGGTTATAGAAAAGAAAATTCTGGATGAAATATTTTACCTTTTTTACCTTGTAAGTTATGAAGTCTCTAAGCCTTGTCGATTGTTGAGAAACTCTTATGGTCCTTCTTATCATGATATCTCGTTTATTATTGTTGTTATTTTCTTCTATGCCTTCTTCTTACTCACTTGGTTCATTCTCTTGGTCATTTGTCTCACCATTATTCTCATTGTTACCTTCTTCCTTAACATCAATGTTATCTATTTCATATAATTGAGGTAGTACTAGATTGGTTCAATCAATGACATTGAAGTTTCATTTGTTATCTTTATTTTCTATTTTAAAATATGATTCATTCTCAATAAATATAACATCTCTAAAAATATATATATTTTATTAATAGGATGACAAAATTTATAATTTTATTTGAGATGAATATCCTAAAAATATGGTTCTAATTGAGTTTACATCAAACTTGTGTTTTCATTGTATTTTAACAAAATAAATACATCCAAATACCCTTAAATGATCCATATTTACTTTTTCCTTGAAAAAGTATTTCTAAGGGTATCTTATTTTCTAAAACACTACTAGATAGGTGATTAATTAACGGGTGGGTATCACTTGACAATGGGTTATTTTGACAATCTTGACAATAAATTTTTAAATAAATACTAAAATGGGTTATTGTCAAGATTATCAAGATTGTTAAGATAGCCATTGTCAAGTGATCCCTTCCCTTAATTAAATAGTTTGTGTTAAGTATAGCATTCAACCAATACATTTTGGAAACGTTATATTGAAATAATAATGCTCTTATCACTTCAAATAAATGTCTATTTTTTTTTCTACTGCATCATTTTGTTGGGTTGTGTATGTATAAGAGGTTTGATGTATAATTTCTTTTTCTTTATAAAATGATATGAATTTATTATTTATAAACTCGGTTCCATTATTGGATTTAACGATTTTAAGTTTGTCATTATATTGCATTTCTATTCTATTTATAAATTCAAATAAGTAATTAATTACTTCTTCCTTAGATGACAATCGTAGATGAATTCACTGATGCTTAGAAAGAACAGGGAGGAATGTATGATTGAAAGTATTTTTTTTATTGATTATTGTTATATTGTTATAATTGTACATCTCCTATGCTATTCGGTATTTATATAACTTGTACCAACGGTACAATAACGGTATAGTAATGACTCAGTCCTATATGGGTCTATGAATACCAAAAAAATGAAAAATCATTCTAAGTCTATTTTTAACAAGTAGGATCGATGTATTAGTCCAACAGTTGCAAAAAATGCAAAAATCTAAAATCTTTCATTTTCAAATGAGGAATTTACATGGGTTGAGAAAACAGAATAACACCAATAGATAAAAGATTCCCTCGTATACAATTAAATCATCCCAACGAGATCAATCAGGGAAATTTCGAAAAGTAATAACTTCCTATTTCCTTCTCAATGGACGGCTCCAGTTAATCAACTGATGCATCACTAGATCAAAATGAACAGAAAATTTGTTCGAATTCGCATTGTCTGGTAACTGTCTAACGATCGAGAGAAGCCAGAAACCTCACCACCTGACGTGATCTATCTCTCTCCTGTGAACTCGAACTGGTAAACCTCCGGCAAATGCGGCAGTCAAACCGGGTGCAAATTTCGGCAATCCGCCCTCCTCATCTACGACTTCAAAATCAAAGCTCCTCACAACTGACACAATAACGGTTTTCATCTCCATCAGTGCCATCTCCTTTCCTATACAAACACGTACGCCGCCTTGGAAAACCGGGTACTTAAACGGACTGACAGGAACAAATTTCCCGTCATTCAGCCATCGCTCTGGTCGAAACTCGTTGCAATCTGGGCCCCACACATCCTCCATGCGTCCCATGGCATAAGTATGGTACGTGACTCTTGTGCCTTTTGTCACGTTTGTTCCATCGGGTAGCATGTCATCACCAATACAAAACTTGGAGTCAAATTGTACTGGAGGGAATAGCCGCATGCTCTCGTACAGAGCTGCGTGTACATAGTGCATCCCTCTTATTCGATCAAGCGATGCATTGCCATTTTTGTCAGATGAAAGTGACAAGTTGATCTCGTTGCGGATTGAAGACTTGACAAGGGGATGGCACGAAAGGAGTAGGAAGAAGCCGGTCAATGCCGATGAGATGGTGTCCCTACCGGCCAGCATAAAACTGACAATGATGTCACGCAAGTACCTGAAATATATGTTTGAACTTCCTTATTTTCTTATTATTTGGAAATAAAATGTATCGTTTACAACAGTAAATTTATAAATTTCATGAACTCTCATCAACATGGTACCGACAGGACAGTTCGAGATATGAACTTATTTTGTTACTCTTGTTTGTTTAAATCTTTACATGTGCATACATACAATCTATTAAGTTAGATTACCTCATTTAATTTAATTAAGTGGGGCGTTAAACTAGATTATTACAATACCTGTCATCATCAATGGTGGTCATGAAGCGGGAGAGTAGGTCGTTGCTCGAAGAAACACCGAGCTTCCTCCTCTGCCGAATAACTTCCTCGGCTAGAAGGTCGATCAACCGAATTGCCTTTCGCAACTCTTTCTCCTCCCCAACGTTGAAAAGCCTCTTCAACCGCCACACAGCTGTTGCAGGTGCTGCCGCTCGCCGTGCAGACAGCATCGATGCTCTATCAAATGCCGCTGCAAATTCAGACATAGGCAATGAAAGCTCAAGGCATCCTGGGTCCACCCCAAAAGATATTTTACATATGCAATCGAATGCAAATCGTCTGAAGACATCCTGCAAATCTAGTTGTTTCTGCTCAGCTGCAGCAGAGTTGAGCAGAGGGAGTAAGCGCTGAACAACCTCAGACGACACAATTCTCATGGCAAAGGCTCTTACAATTGGTGATGCCAGCTCAGCACCCGCTAGCTTCCGTTGGAACAACCAGCGATCTCCGTCCACGTTGAATATCCCTTGGCCCAAAAAATCACCTAAGATGGCAGAGAAGGGCTTCCCCTTAGGATAGTTGTTAAAATTTGTCTTTAACATGTGCTCCACGTTTATGGGATCAGCGGTGATCGTGTTACGCAAAACATGGATGTGAATGGTATGAGTGGGCGATGAGCGCAGGAGGTGTGTGTACCAATCACACAGGTTGCGATGCTCAGAGACCCACGAAGCAGTAACATATGCCTCACAAACAGAGCAGCTGCACCACCACTGCCACCGCCACCGGTCCGATTTGTGAAGGAGGGCTAGCAAACAGGCCAGAAAGGAAAAGGAGATGGCAAATGAGAAAAGGAGAAAACTCAGTTGAGCTTGTAAGGTCTCCTTTTCCATACTCCGTTCTACTCTGTTGGTTTGTGGGGGTTATTTGAATTGTCTCGGCTAGTCTAGATAACTCTTGAAGGTTCACAATTTGTGTTGTATTTATAACTGGTGATCTGATTGGTTGGTTATGGTTTAATTTGGGTGTGAGAGGGAAGGTGTAGTGTACTAAAAAGAGTTATATTTGTGAGATTCTTAGTTATGTATTAGTTGCTTCTTATGAAGCGCGAGCGAAATGTTAGTTGGATCAGTGACTCACTGATCTCGCTACCCAACAAATTAACCTCCATGTTTTATTGTACTGTTCTAAATTGAGCACTTCCCTCATTTTTTTTTCAATTATTTTGGTTGTTTCTTCTTATGTTCTCTTTTATATTACCTTTCACTCATAAGCATAATTCTTTTTTTTATTAGAATTTCTCAATCAATAATTAGGGGATGCTTGCAACAGAGGGGAATGAAGTTCATTGATTAATTAATTAAACTACAACCAATGGAGGCGTGTTTATTTTTGCAATATTATATTATGGTATTTGATAGAGTTATGTTGTCGAAGCTGCAATTAACTTACTAATTATAGCCGAACGTTTATAAAGTTAAGACACCACATAAATAGGCCATATAAGACCTACATTTACTTAAGATTCATTTCGAATAATTCTCGAACTAAATATTCTCTAGCCTAACTCAAGAACTACTCGACACTCTTTTGAATATGACCATTATTGTTTTCTCGTATCTTGTAGTCGTTACACATGATAGTAAATACGATCTGACATAGTTAATATCATGATTTCACCCTTGAAATTTCATTAATTCTGGTTAAAGAATCATATTTATGACTCCTCTATATAAGACTCTACTAAGGACATAGAGGAGATATTCATTTTCACATGCACATAGAACATATAAATCAAAATAGCTCTCACGCACAACCAACACACACTCAAACATAACTCATATACTTCATGTCACACCTAAAAAATAATTAAACAGATTAGGGGGTGATTAATCCGGCCACGTACGCATGACGAGACGTGCGTACGGAAGGCTAAATGAATAAATACAACCATATAGAATAAATAAAATAATAATAAATAATACATGACAACACAGTCCATAGTAACAAATAAATACAACGCCTGCATCGGCGGGGTTGACTCCATCGAAATGGGCAGCAAATCTCTCAAATAAAAACCCAAAAGAAGGAACCCAAAAATATCATGACATGATGTGACAAGGAAACCCAAGATAGAAAATCTATGGAATAATAATATAAATATAATATAAAATACGAGAATGAAACACCCGTAATAAATACCCAATTTGCAAATTACCAGATCTATCCCAAGCGGGCGCCACCAGCGTCCCAATTTATGAACTTAGGTCTTGCCTAAGTGGGCGCCATCAGCGACCCAACTTATGAACGTAAGACTTTATGTTTATGCGGCGCCATTACCGCATAAACGGACAATTCAGGCTACCGGGGCGATAACGCCCTAGGAAGTGAGCGTGTAAAAATACATACTCTGGTTTACTAAATCTGGTAATTCACCTTATAAAATAAAAGAAAATGGATTATAATATGACTTCAGTTGTCATATTGCCAAAATGAGATAACTACTCGTGAAATGACAAAATGAATATAATAACAAATGGGAGCCTCCCTATACCTACCAGGGGCCAAAGAAGAATTCCTGACTTTCTCTCCCTATCCCTTCGAACATATAGAGATCTCAAATAAGCTGACTAAATAAAATAATATAATAAAATGGAGTAGAATCCATACTCGAATATAGCCGCCCACACTAAACACTGAAAGCCATTTCAATCATAATCTCTTAATTAAATTTAGAATCAAATCATAAATATAATAATAATAATAATATAATATTGATCAAAAGTAAAACAATCTGGTGGCGCTGTTGAACCCGTCAAATGACGGGGTCGGTGAATGACCGACAGGCGCAGATGCGTAGTGTATACTCAGACCAAGGGGCCCCACGGGCCAACTAGTTTACTGAATGTAACCCGTTGGGCTGGTATACAAGGCAACCTCCAACGGAGATCATCCGGCCAGCCTCTTAGTACTCTCTCATGCATTTAATGTATGATTAACTACCAATTTAATTATTAATTAGTGATAGTAATAGTATTTAACCTAACATTCATAGTCTATAACTTTATTATTTTAATTCTGATCTAATACTATCTCGGGACTATTTCCCGAGTCCTACTCTTATCCTATCTACATGTGAAATGATATGAAATGATATATAAATGTGGGTAGGTCTCAAATATGCTGGTCAGTTACCGAATGCAAATGATAGGTCAAGTTTGGTCTCAAAATAGTGTTTGGTCAGAGAAAAACCGTAATTCAGTTTATTTTTTTTAAAACAGTTCATTTCGGTTTGGGTTCTTAATTCTGAAGAAAGAAAATCAAATCCCAGGATTCCGTACTTGGGAGTGCTAGTGAGGATCATAAAGTCGCTCTATTACGGAGGTAATACGCCCACCTCGGAATCGACATCTGTGTATGCGGGGTTGGGATCAGCCTCGAACTCCGCGAGTGAATCTAAGTTGACTAAATCACCTATTATAAATTTAAATTAAGTTATATTAGTTTTAATGTGATTATTTCGTATTTGATAATTAATTATAACATCATTTTAAGTTAACGTTCGTTTGAGTTTTATCGTCTGTTCCTTAAAAATTTTGGTAATATTTCTACTGCATTTATAGGGTGTCGAAAATTAGTTAATGTGTTTTTACTTCATTTTATGGTGTTTAATCTTTTTATTCACTATTATGGGTTTCTTATTATTTTATTCAAGATTTCGTTAATTTAATTCATTAATCACGTTAAGTGTATGTTGTTAAGCCCTTTTATTCGAGTTCTAATTATATTTACCATCTTAATACTTATTTGTTAATGTTATTGTGTTTCTCATTAACTAACTTGGTTACGTTACTCGATAGTTCAGATTCGATAAATCTATAATCATCCACATAACAACACAAGTACAAGAGATAAATAATTAATTTATTTTATTGATTCCATTTCGAATATAATTCTATTATCCTAAATTAGGGGTGTCAATTATTGATCCGACCCGACATGACCTGAAAATAAATAGATCGGGTATGAGTTTGATTTTTTGATCCAAATTGGGTTGAATTCGGGTCGACCCGACCCGACCCGACCCGATTAACTATGTTTTTTAAAGTAATTTAGTGATTTAGTATTAATTAAATCTTAAATATACAGTAATTATATACTAATTAAGATTAATTATAAATTAATAATATTTTATTGCTTAAAATTATATAAAAATAATTAATAAATATTTAATTATTTTACACGGGTCGGATATGGGTTAAGATTTTTTGACCCGAATTTAATCGAGTCAGATCAGAAATAATAATAAAATAATATGACCCGACCCGAACCCGACCCATTGACATCCATGCCCTAAACACACAAAGAATATATGCTTTGTAGACATTTAACACCTGTTCCAGTAAAGCTCACTTGATTAATTGATTTCGGAAGTGCTAGTTTCGGGTTAAATGATCCAATCAAAATTGATATTTTTATTTATGGATTGGATGATTTTAACTATTTTATTGTTTGAATATTTTATTAATAATAATTTGCAATGCTCTATTTTCAAAAATTGAGCTATTTTTCCGAAAATTGAGCAATTTTCAAAAATATTTAAATTCAAAAATTGAGTTATTTTTCCCAAAATTGAGCTATTTTTTATTTTTCTGAAATTTCTTTGTTAAACAGCCCCAAATGTATATTAAAATAATTTTAAATATAAAAGTTTTTAATATAAAAGTTGTTTATTATAACCTTATTGATAACATTCTAATCTGGTCCGAAAGGTTTCTTAAGCAGATTTTTTAAAAAGAGAAGGAATCCAATTACCACCATTTTGGTAAATATCATCTTATATATGTATACAAAAAATTATATCATTTCGATATTATTGATATAGGCATCAAGCGTTAATAAAATCAATGGACCAAATTTTACAATTTAGACACGTTACTTGATGGCTATTCAAATAAAGTTATTTTTTTTTTCATATACATATAATTGATATGATATAGAATACATCTAACAGTTCATATTTTTAAATTTATACATAAATAAATAAATAGACACCATGGGCACCAAAAAAATGGTAATTGGATCCATTCTCTTTTAAAAATACCCTCAGTTGTGCAGTTCAGCCCTTTACCCGAAAAGAACTAAAAAATTGTACCGATCCATGAATGTGACATATGTATATTATTTTATATTATTAAATTACATATCAAGAGGAGTTTTTACATCAATTTATATGCAAAAATACGCTGTAAATATCATTCAAACATTTGAATAGTCCTGATAGCTTCCGATTTTCAGAACAGTCATCTGCTGGTATTTTGCTCAAAACAGTATTTTAAAGTGCTCAAAATAAAAAGTGTCCAAAATAAAAGTTATTTCTAACATCTCATCTGATATTTTTATCAAATAAAATCAATATTTTAATAATTTATTTCGCTC
This sequence comes from Schoenoplectus triqueter, assembly GCA_964058805.1. Lineage (NCBI taxonomy): Eukaryota > Viridiplantae > Streptophyta > Magnoliopsida > Poales > Cyperaceae > Schoenoplectus > Schoenoplectus triqueter. The sequence continues at coordinate 15,477 of CAXKVV010000066.1, read as the reverse complement.
TAAAAATTTTAAAAATAGTATTATTTACTGAATTCTTCGTTAGTTTTTGGATTGTCCTTTGTTGATATTCCTCCCGGAATAATACTTTAGATGGTTCAAATTGAAAAGTATTCAAAATAAAAGTTGTTCATAACATTGTCCTTGATATTTTTTTAAATAAAATTAGTATGTTACTAATATATTTTTCTCAAAAAATCACAAATAGGCTGGTTGTATAGTTATGTTATGACAACATATTTTTTAAATTTTCTTTGTACAGTTTCAAATCTGAAAAGTCATGAGATAAAATATACGTTACAATGATTTGCATAAACGTTGTAATGCTTGTGACAATTTCAATAATTAATGCAACTATGCATTAAATTGAAAATTTTAATTATAAATTCAGCATTACAGTAATCAAGTTTATCGTATTTAGTTTTGAGATATTAAATCATATAAAGATTATTAAAGAATATATATATCAAAAAATAATTAATTGAGGTATCATCTTATCAAAATAAGCTTTCATATCAGTACTAGTTATTTTTCTGATATATACAAAGTTAATATTTATATATAACAAAATATAATTGTTAGCACTAGGATGGTGGTATTAAAAGTCAAAAATAGAGCAAGAATGTAAATAACATAAGGTAGAAATGTATAAACTGATTTGGGGCTTAGTGTTCAAGTATAATAGCAACGGAATATAATTCAATTCGATTTAATTCTCATAAGAATATAGCAATCAAAGAAATGTGAGAAAACAAAAGAAAAGATAAAACAAGAACACAAGATGTAACGAAGTTCGACTTAAAAAATGCTTACGTCTTCGGGACTCTCAACATCTAACAATTCAGGTTGAGCCGAAATACTAAAAAATAGTTTTACACTTGTAGAACTTGGTCCCTTACACAAAAATGGGTTGCCAAGCCTATTGGTAACAAGAGTGGCAATACACTTAAAAATGTGAGTAACAACACACTCAAAACAAGAAGTGAGTGACAACACACTCAAGAAAAAGGTGAGCACTACAGCTCAAGAAACGGATTACAAGAAGATCACGAAGGATCAAGTTGGGAGAATAGAGAGAAGCTAGATTGAGCTTAAATAAGAATTTGACTAATTGAATGTTTCAATCTCTTGGATTATCTCTCTCACTTTGTATATGGCTAGTAAGCTCTCTGGAGTAATGATTTAACTAGACAGATCTCATCAAAAATCAGTGAGAGAGGTGATCTTTTTAAAATAGATCTTCTGAAACAGCTGAAGAAACTATTTTCATCCTGAACCATTATAACGATTTGAGAATCGTTATAACGGGTTAGAAATAATAGCCGTTGGATCTGATTGAGCTGAAACGTTATAACGATTCACTTAATCGTTATACGTTTCATAAATCGTTGCAACGATTACTGAATCGTTACATAACGATACGTTCTGGTTTCTATGTGAACTATTCTGCCGTAGAATATTTTTGAGTATTGAGATGAACCGTTATAACGATTCACTGGGCAGAAATATTTTTCTCTGTTATTTAAGCTCAATTTATCTTAACCAATTCAACTCAGTTAAAATCTAACTAAACCTAAGCCTAATACAGTCTTGATTAAGCTCTTGTATCCCATCATTAGTCTTAGTTTTTGTGCACTAATCCATTTGCATTTTAATCCCTGCACAAAACTCAAACAAGACAAATTGTAAAATTCAAGGTTATTTTGTAAATCGACAAATCAAAGAAGGCGTTTAGTGTAACAATAATTTTTGAATCGATTCAATGGAACAACAATAATTATCATTGCTGTATGTGTATTATTATGTTAATAAATGGATAATACTTATTAAGTTTTGTATATAATTAGTTAATCAGCCCATATGAAGGTTAGCCAATTGATATTGTCATGTAGTAGATAATGGGCTGAGACAGGTTATGCAGCTGGGAGCTGTTGAAATGTTTGAATTGGTCAATATCGAAAGGCTAGAGTCAAATGGGCTGATTAATAGCTTAAATGAAGTAAGCATTGAGGAGTTAACAAGTTGAGGCCCATTGCATACTTGTCAATTATAGTATGACTGGAGAGGAACCGTTGAAGTGCAATGAAGATGAGGGATAGCATTAGTTGAGAAATGCAGATTTCGTTAGAGGCATAGTTTGACAGTGCCAATTACCTTAGTTTTTTTTTTTACTGTTTGCCTTAGTAATTGAATTACTATATATAGCTACCTTATATAAGGGAGTAGTTGATGAATGAATTGATGAAACTCTTATTTCTATCTTCTCAAAACTGTAATTTGTTTTTCTCTATTATCCAACAAATTCTCAATTTTATCCCAAAATACTCTATTTTCAGCAATTTCTGTTAATTTCCTTGAAATTGATCCAACTAAAATCATTATAATTGATATCAGAGCCTTTTCGGTCTCATCTGGGTTGCAATTCATGATTTCCAGGTTGTTCTTCATCGTTTCCATTTCCATTTCTTCATTCCGATTTTCTCACCATGATTACTCAGACAAATTTTGACAACACCTGAGCTGCGATCCGATGACAATATATCAAGAATAGTACAGTTTGACTCAGTAAGAGATTGGAACTGGTACTGTGGTTCAATCACAATATTGGTATTATGGTGCAGAGGTACTGTGGGAAGATGAGCTTCTACTAGCATGTAAATCAATACTAGTACTGCAAAAGAACCTAACTGGTCTTCATAGGGCTGAGAAGAATAATTATTAAGATTTTACAAACGCAGCACAACTTTACTAGTAGATTAAGAAAGAAATTACAGGGTCGAGTCATACATTTTGGTGTTATCAGTTCCCAAATCTTCAAATTACAATTGAATTACCAAAAGATGCAGGGACCCATTGGCTCATGCTCAACGTAGAGGTCTTCTGGGTAAATCCTCTGTTAAGTTGCTGGTTGTCAGTAATGGTGGCCAAATCAGAGTTGAACCCATCACAATACTAGACAGAAGTTTAGTGAAAAGAAAGAACCAATCAGAAACTGAAATCCTTGCTAAACTTTCCAACCTTGTTGATGATGAAGCATCATCGAAGCACTATGCAGCCATATGTGTGCAACTTTTATTTATAAAGCTTGAGGACAAGCTTTCTTTAATGGGAGGGGTATTGTCATGTACTGACAATGGCTGAGACAGGTTATATAGCTGTGAGCTGTTGAAATGTTTGAATTGGTAAAAATCGAAAGGCTAGAGTCAAATGGGCCGATTAATAGTTTAAATGAAGCGTTGAGGAAGTTGAGGTCCATTGCATACTTATCAATTGCAGTATAAATGGAGAGGAACCGTTAAAGCGCAATGGAGATGAGGGATTGCATTAGTCGAGAACTGCAGATATCGTTAAGAGGCACAGTCTGACAGTGCCAATTACCTTAGTTATCTTCTGTAAGAGAGTTTTTGAATGAATTGATGAAACTCTTATCTTTATCTTCTCAAACTGTAACTCTTTTATCTATTATCTAATAATTCTCAATTATATCCCAAAACACTCTCTTATACTCTCTTTTCAGTCATTTCTCTCAATTTCCTTGTAAGTTGTAATTGATCCAATTAAGATAATTATATATATATATATATATATATACTAAACCGTTATATTTAATTATTACATCTAATTATCTAAGAATAGTAACTTATATCAAATAGCACTTGCTATTTGAGGATTATTAGCTGATGGAATTTATCTTTATAATGATTTTTAATTAAATTTAGTTTTAAGATAATTTAGTTATAATAATTATGATTATTATGTTCTTAAACCATAATTTAGCAATTGAATATAATTTTAAGTTTGAATAAAGGTAATGTAACACCTCAAAATGAAACGCTATGAGAATATTTTTTTTATAAAGCTCAGTAGTTGATTATTTAACGACACAACTTCTTTATAATAAATATAAATACAATAGTTCCTCTCAAAGTATTTAAAATAATAATAATTCATTCTTATCTATAAAAAATACAATGTAAATAATTATGATTTAAGCACTTATAATTTTAACAACCAATTATGCATAGACACGTGAAAATAACACACCGTGTTCATTGTGATAAGTGGGGATATCCCATAAATCCACTAGAAAATAAAATTTCACAGAGTCATCTTTCACTCACAACCCTTTACGAGTTGTGTGGACTCTCCCTTTTAGAATACGGAAGAGTTAGCTTACAACATGTTTAGTCATGTATAATTCAATCAGTTTCATTTATCTCACATAGAACATTCAGCTGCTTAGTTAATATTATAATCATATATGCATCAAATTCAGTATCAGCGTCCATCATAATTTTAATTATCAAAATCTAATCAATTTAGATAATTCAGATCATCGACTCAATGGTCAATCCATACAATTCAGGTCATCGATCTATATCTCAAGTTAAAGGTAAATCCACATAATTTTGATCATCCACCCATATCTCAAGTCACGACTTATGATCTCATGAATGAATAAAATTAATTATCAACTCTAGAGAAGTCCAGTTATATTTATTAACGTTTAATTAATTTAGATCATCGATCGATATTTCAAGCCAAAGTTCAACTAACACAATTTAGGTCAAGTAAATAATTCAATTAACGGATAATATTTAAATTTAAATTATAGAAAAATCTATTACCTTATACGAATAAGATTTTAATTTGTATCTCGATCATTATGATTTCACCATGACGTCTTTAATTCAGAATCCAACTTATATGACCTACTCGAATGAAGATGATATTGATTAATATATATTTTTTTTCTTTTACTTTTCTCTCTGTTTACTTCTTTCTTCGTTTTTACATTCATGTTTTTTACTCATTTATTGTTCATTACTAATATCTATGACAGAAGCATAATTTATATAATTTATATAAGTCAATCCGTAAGAACTTTTTTAATAATTTAATTATCTACTGAACAAACTATGTTGATTAATAGAAGAATATTTGATCGTACGAGACCAACTCAATTGCCAAGTTGATTTTATGGGGTTAACAGTTTTTTTTATGAAAAAGGTGAAGGTCTAGCCTTCAAATTTTAAATGGTCACAAAGTGTGACCTGAGTTACAAAACAAAGAAAATAATGAAAAGTAAAGAATATAAGGGATTGAAAACAGTAAAGAATGTAAAGGATTGCAAATGGCTATATTAAGATCTAACAATAACAATCTATCTGGTTGCTTTCTGGGTTATCTTGCCAGCACCTCTGCATTGCCCTCTCTTGTCAGAATGAATTGGTGAAAATTCTGGGCTGTAGGTCAAATTGCTCTCAACAGCAGCTGGAGTTGTTGAGAGTGTTTTTTTTTCATCTCTGTTATGCAAACAAGTTTTCATATTCTGTACATACTTCATTTTGCAGCTGCAATGTTGTTTTGTACTCTTCTTAAAAAATCCCGGCATGTCTCTCTCTTCATATAACAAAGTTGAACGTCACAAGCATCCTTTTGCATTTTTTGTGGCCTTATTCTTTTATAACCCTTTCACAATCTCCCTCTCGGAAGGCATCTGAATAAGTTATTTGGCGGTCGTTCCTCTGCAAGATAAGTTGCAGCACTTCCCGTATATATTGACATTGTTGAAACATATACTTTGCACTTTCCCCCTTGTTGGCGACAGAGATAACACATGTTTACTATCGATCAGCCTCTTCTGATCAAATTATCAACTGTGAATAGTTTATTCTTCAACAAAAGTCACTCAAATATAACAACTCTTGTGGGTAGGTTTAGCTTCCATATGCTAGCAAAATAGCAAGCGATGGAGGCTCCTTCTTTAAACGCTATGTAGTATGAACTTATCATAAACTTCCCTATTTTTGTCCATTTCCATGAAATTTCATCTGTTTGTCCCTCGGTTAATTGCACTTGTGCCAACATTTATGTCATTTGTTGCAGCTAATTTTACGCCTATAATGATAATGGTTGTCTGAAATGTAATTCTCATTGATTACTTTTCATCGCCTCCACTACAGAAATTTCTAGTTGTGCCGTATAAGAGTGAAGTGTTTCAAACATGTTGATAAAGCTTTGGTCATTCCATCAATCCACCCAGAATCTTGCGCTTGTTCCACTGGTAACTTGCATCCTCGTTGAAGCCGTGAAGAATGACTCCATGTTTTTTAGGCCGCTAGAAATGAGTTGTTCGAAGTTATAGCCATGGCCTAATGTGAATTGGTTGGTTGATCAAAGAGTGGAGTGGCCATTTCGGCTTACTGAGCCAATTCCATATTTGCTTAGCCATGAGCGCTTGATTAAACACTTTGAGATCTATTACTCCTAATCCCCTTATATTTTTTGGCCTTGTGACTATGTCCCAATTTACCGGGTTCATATGTTTACCCGTGCCTTGCTCTTTGTGTCCATGCCATAAAAAAATTCTCCTGATTTTGTCAATTTCCTTTATGACCTACTAAGGCAGCAAGAAAGTAGACATGAAGAAAATTGGATATGAGGTTAATGATGAATTAAGAAGAGTGAGTCTCCCACCTGGAGATAGTAAAGTTGTCTTCCATCCCGGGAGCTTGCTTCTGAACTTTTATATTAAACCCATGTAGTGTTCTTTTGCCAATTTTTTGTTTGAGAGTGGTAAGCCCAAATATTTTATTGGGAATGTTGAAGCTCTACACTCCATTATTTGTGTCAATTCCTGGACCTCATGTTGTTCATGTTAGTTTATAATAATCTTGAAGTCAATAATACAATAAATTTATTATATAAAGATTTATTCATGAATCGGATATTTAAACGATATTTTATTTTCTTGAGTATTATTGAATTTATGAATCATTCCGAGTTCATGACTGGAATTATGAAACTTCATAATATAGAATATACTCTTAAAAGTCACTAACCAAGGTAATTAGCAGGAACACTAATTAACCGCTATCAGATTAGTATGTGGATTAAATAATGGTCAAGTTTTATAGACCATAGACAAAGAGTTGTCATTTTAATCACATAGATAGATGTTCTAGGAACATTGTATTTGACAGACCCCGAATGAAACATTAAATGGAATTGTGTTCGTGTCATTAATGTTTTCATTCAGTGTTAAATTCTAAAGTATGAGGTATTCATCCTTTCTACATAAGATATGTATGTGTGTGATTTCTACCAAACGTTATCTGTAAAAGGTGGCTATAAAGGTAGCTCTTTGGTATACATAACTTATACGGAGGAAGAGATGGTTTGCCAAAAGTACTATTGTCCCTCGTATTTCTATATGAGTTATAGCATCACTAGGCCCCTTGATAGAGTAAGATTATCTGCTAGCAGTATAATTATAATAATAATTATATTTGATAATTTACTCAGGATCAAGAAAAGATTAAATTTTCAAGGATGACACATACCTATCTTGAAACTGATCTGATAGCTATGAGACAAAAGAATTAAACATAAGTAAATAGTTTACTGGATCATGATATTGTACAGTACATCATCATCTGTGTAATTGGATGGTCATAGTGCATTCTGCCAGATGCCTCCTATGATTATAGAAGTTAAAACAGTTTTAACTCTATTTACCAACATAACACGGATCATATCGGGTCACACCGTATAGGAGTTAATCGGAGAATCTTATTGATTAATTATAAATTATTTATAATTAATAATAAGATGGTTATAATTAATTATATATGATATAATTATATTTGTCATAAAGATGATAAGAAGCCAAAATCAGATTGAATTTATAACGTGTTAGACACGTCATATAAATTCGTCGAAACAACAACCGAGAAAAATATAATTGTACATGACAATTATATATTTTTTATTTGGATTTTAAATGTTAATTATGGATTTGAATTATGGTCCAAAAGCCCATTTATAATTAAAACCTTAATTAATAATTAAAAGCCTAAAATCAGAAAAGCCCAAAATTGAAAAAGCCTAAAATCCGAAAAGCCTAAAAAGGCCCATGAAAATCCCATGCCGACCTCAAAAAGGTATTTTGGTAATTTGGCCAAAAGCCCAAGGGTATTTCGGTAATTTGGCCAAAAGCCCAATGGCATTTTGGTAAATTTGATGAACTTTAAGGGTATTTGTGTCTTTTCACTTTGGAACCTCCTTACTATTCATGAAGGCATTTTGATAATTTGGTAATTCCATATTTTCTATAAATAGAGGGGTGGGGGTGAGAGAGAAAGCTACACCAAGTCAGTTCTACTTTCTCTCTCTCGGTATACAGTTGTTTCAGAATTCACGGGATCGGTGAATAGTGTTTTTACGAAAGTTGCGGTATTTCTGCACATTTGTGAAACAGAATAACTATGAGTCGTGAATAGTACTATTTTTTTCTCGATGAATAGTGTTTTTGCAAGAAATTGCGGTTTATGGTATTTCCGGCAAAAAAATAAGTCGCTCTCTGGTCAGTCCTAGTGGATAACCTACATAGGCATCAGACGTTTGGTGCTCCGAGACAAGCCGATTTTTATTCCAATTGAAATTTGGAAGCTGGGTATAACATCTTATATTAATCTATTTAATTATTAAGTAGATTAATATTTTAGAAATCAATCATGGAGTAGATCAATAAAAGTTTAAATATGTGTGTATCTCTCGGTAATCATCTGATATACCACTTTAACGCTAAGCTTAAGTTAGAAGTAAAATAATATTTTACCATCTTTTATAAAGGATTAAATGTCTGTATCTCTCGATAATTATCCGACATATTTTAATCCCTAACTTAATTAGAAGTAAAATTTTTGTTCTACGATCTTTCCGCAGCTTGAGCATTAACGAGATTTGGGCATTCTAAAACCCAACAGTGGTATCAGAGCAAAGGCTCTCCCGCTGATTGATTTTCTAAAAGGTTATATCTTATGCAAATAAGATGCATATACCCCGTATCAGTTTAATTCTTAGATTTGCAGCTTAAAGACCTGATGGTACGAATACGTATAGGCTTTTAAACCAAGAAAATGCTCCACTAATCGCAAGCGTACGACTTCGTTGAGTAAGTTCAGGTATCGAATCCACAGGGACGGAAATAAACTCTAAACCAGACTCAGTTCGATTCAGATCCTAAAGGTAGGTCTTTTTGGTATTTTTGTATAAAAAAAGGGGGGGTTTTGTAAAGTTTTAATTAAACTACGCAATTAACACTAACAGGTAGTAAGCAAATAAAGATAACAAAGTGAACAGGTGTTTAAATCAATCAATAATAAGATCTCAGGGTTTCGGGAAATTGCTGTCACTGGAATGGTTGCTTGCGGCCCGCAAGCTCTCACTTGCGGCCCGCAAGCAACAGTCACAGAGAATGGTTTTCAGTCGTAATTGGTTCTTAACTATCAGTTCGTTATTCTAATAACCTCAACTCTCGTTTGTTGGTAATTACACACTTGCTAACAGTTGTAAACCCTTAGGATAATCTCTTATACCTAATTTTAATTGGATTCGTTCTATTGGTTTGTTTAACCTCTCGATCAAACACGAAATGTCCCTCTCGGGTATTTTCGGATTTCAAATCAACCAAGACAGTTCCTAATCAGTTGCAAATCATTTGATAACTCATGCCACACTGGATTTGGCCTTATCCACGGGCTTACCAAGCAATAAACAAATTTCAATAGAAAAAGATGCGAATAAAATCAATCCAATATAAAAATCACAACCAAATATCAATTATAATCAATATCCATGACAAGCAATCTGTTCCCTAACCCTAAGATACACTTTACTACTCACACATAGCAGCAAACAACAAGAAAAGAGGGTAAAAGAATTGGTTCATAGTCAAAAGAACCAGAAAAACCCAAAATCAGCAATCTGCCCTTGCAGGTGGTCTTCTCCTCGCGATATCTCTCGAAATCCGTGAAGGGAGACACCAAGCAAGGGTCAGGTCCTCTTCTCCTCTGTCAGGTCTAGACGGCTGACCCCTAGAACCTCCAAAAAAATCGCTATAAATAGCTCAAAACGCGAGAGGAAAGTCTGGAGTTTCCATATCTGGCCTTGCGGGTCGCAAGCAAAGTCTTGCGGGTAGCAAGCAAAGTCTTGCGGGTAGCAAGCAAAGGCTTGCGGGTAGCAAGCAAGGTGCAGAGAGGTAAATGTCTCAAAACGGAGCTCTTGATGTGCTCGTGATAGTCCCAACTGCTCCATATGCTCCATATACCTGAAATAAGACCAAAGTAGAGCAGTAAACAAGAACAAGACAGAGAAAAAACCTAAATGCAACTAAAATGATGATTTTAGGATGAATATGAGTACATGTCGGGGCAAATAAGTGCATATGAATGCAACGCATCAAATCCCCCCAAGCTAAAGTCTTGCTTGTCCTCAAGCAAAAACCTAAGTCCTAGGGTGCAAACCGTACTCAAATTCAGACCTAAATCCCATCTAAACTAAAGTCCTAGGTACAATTGAGAATGTTGCCAATGAAACCCTAAAATGGTCAAGGTAACTCCTTGGTTTGGTTTCAACTAGAACGACTAAAGATTGGAAACTATTTGGGTCGTCGATTGGAGGTCTTATTCACCACACAAGCACATTTTTGATTTAGTTTCAAAGCAAACATAACTACATGCAATTCGGTTTTCAAATTAGAAAGGTGTCAAAGCAAGTAAACAGCCTTGTCCTGACGTTGTTGGAATTTACAAGAGGTCACCCGTTTATTCCCATTAACCTATGAGTCTCTACTCGAGGAAGAAAAGTGCAATTTTACCCTACAGAAAGATATATTGTCAAGTTGCAAGAATTTACTCCACCTCAGGCTTATCTTTCCGCTTGTACTTGTTATTCGATTTTTTTTTTTTTTTTTTTTTTTTTTTTTTTGCAACGTAGTTTCCAAATTTCCAATCTAGGAAGATTTGGACGCTATGATATATCCAGACTTTTCAAGGTAGTACGGTCGGTACACTTACTCATAGCTCGCGCTAGCGGAGTAATACCCTTGTCATGTGCTGGAACATAGATGTTGTTTTTTTATTACTTGTTTTTGTTTTTATTAAAATTTTTGTTGTTTTTGGTTTTTGAATTTGTCAAGTTCAAGCGGGTGGAAAATCCTTTGGTAAGCGGTTACTTGCAACAGGACTCAACCAAAAATAGGAACCCTTTTCAAGTACTCACTGGTTAATAGAGACAACGGGTTGTTCTCGACCAAAACGTCACAAAATCTGATGTAAATCAGATGAACAAGGAAAAGACGGGGTAAACCTCTCTAATTTCAAACCTTTATTCAATTTTTTTTTTTTTTTTTTTTTTTTTTTTTTTTTTTTTTTTATAAAAATGCAAGTGTTAAATCAAAACATGAATGCAATACGTGTTTTTGCGTGCTATGCGGTTATACCATCCAAACTCTCCAAATTTTGTTCCAATAAGGTTAAAACCAAACCATCAAATCAAAATAGGTCGGCAAAACACTCAATTAGTACCATTTACATTACACTACTCCTAAATTACTTTAATTATTCTACTCCTAAGACTCAGTTTTGTTTCTACTCCCCCCCCAAGCTGAATCATGCACTGCCCTCAGTGCACAAAACCATAGATAAAGAAAAAGTAAAAGAAGGGTAAGTAGAACACAACCTGAGGGAATCAGTCTGAAGGGCCAGATGGCCCTGCACCAGCGTCGTCTCTCGCGTGGTAAGGTCCCCATGAGGCGAACTCTACCTCCAGACTCGTCATCCTGGTGTCAATACTCCCCACCTGAGTGTCGATGCGAAGCAAGGTCTGGCGCTGTCGCTCCTGCTCGCTCTCCAGACGACGCACAGAATCACGCGTCTCCAGCTGCACCTGTTGCATACCTGTCAAAAGAGAGTAAAACTGAGGCCACGACCAGTCGGCCGGGACCTCGTGAGGTGGCATGTGTGGTGGCTGCTGAGGGACGTCATGAGGAGGGCTCGGAGGATCTGCTGGGGCAGCCTCCTCCATGGGGATGTCTCCCTGGGCCTGCTGTGGCATGGGCTGTGGCTGAAGCTGCCATGTGCGGACATCATCAAAGACGATGGGGCAGTGAAATGGTAGCTGAAATGACCCCTCCGTCTCCGTGAGCCACATGATCCGTCTCGGTGGTCCCCTATGAATCTCAACCCACCCAAAACGCCTGAGTGAGTCAAGTCCGATAGTCACGGGGGCGGGGCACTGATGATCCACCGAGAGGTCAATATCCAGGTGGCGAGCAATGACAGTGATGAAGGACCCGCATGTGATAGCGCCACCTGCCTTCCCGTGCCTCTGGATGTCGAGCCAATGATGGACCATAAGAGACATCAGGTGAGGTCGCTCAAGCTGGTGGTCAGGGCGCAGCATGGTAGCAAGCAGCTTGAGCTCATCGTGCCTGGGGCGAAGGTTAGATTCCCCCCTAGCAAAGAGAGAGAAGCCCAGAGACCTGCAGATCATGCGTAAGACTGGGTGGATAATAGCACTCACTCGAGGGTCTGGCGAAATGGCTGGGAGATGCTGACGGGTGATGGCATGCCAGAAACTCTCTCGGGTCACAACATCCCCAACCTCCTCCTGGTCCTCCTCCTGGTCTTCCTCATTTGGCCCGTACCCAAGGTATGCAGTCTTGGGTGAGGCAAAATGGAACCACTGTCTCAACGTCGTCAAGTAAACCTCACGGATCATACCCTGCATGAGGAACCGGATGTAGTCCCTCCCATGCTCATCCGTGTATAGCTGTATCGACGAGATGAACTCCCGGGTGATCTCAGTGTAAGCCCGGAAGCGTGTAGGAATCAACCAAAACTGTGATCTGAATCCCACTCGTGAAGTGAGGAGATGGAAGTCATCAAGGATACCAAGGGTGCCCAACGCGTCAAAATCAATAACTGGAGTGGACTGGACATCCTTGGTGGATATGGTGGAGTAATGCCTTTGGTATGCTAACTGTTCTGCGGGAGGAAGGTCGTCCACGGGGCTCTGATCCCTTCTCCTAGGCATATTGGGTTATGGATAACTGGCTTGCGGGTAGCAAGTGTATACTTGCGGGTAGCAAGTGGCAATGGATTGCGGGTCGCAAGGATAGACTTGCGGGCCGCAAGGTTTTGGTACCAGTTCTGGTGCAAGGCAGAAACCGAAATCCCAAATCGAAAATAGTGTTGCAAACCGATTTAGAGGAGGAAGAGACGCTGCTGGTTGCTAGGGGGGCGGCGGCGGCTCCTTCTTGGCTCGGATCGAGAGAGAAGAGGGAGGCAGAGAGGTGGCGGGACGGAGGAGAGGTGGAGGAGAGAGGAACGGCGGCTGGCGGGTCGCAAGGCGGCGGCGGCTGGCAGCTGGCGGGTCGCAAGGCTGGCGGCGGTGATGCGGGTCGCAAGAGCTCCAGAGAGAGAGAGGGAGAAGGTGGCCGGTCGAATGAAGAGAGAGAAGAAGAAAGGGGCTGGCGGCTAGGGTTTAAGTAGGGCCCCACAACTCCTTGCGGGCCGCAAGAGATCCTTGCGGGTCGCAAGTATTGATATCTAGCGGGTCGCAAGCCATGCCTTGCGGGTCGCAAGAGATGTGCAGACTTTATCGTATTAGTGTCCCCTGATCCGCTTTATTGCATATTTCCCTCCACCTTACACCTGCAATCTCACAAATAACTCAACCAAGTATATGCATGAGAAAGAAAAATAAAGTAATGCAAATGAAACCAACTAAAGAAAAAGAAAGAAAGAAAAAGAAAGAACCGAAAAGCTAAACCCTATCCCTTGGGTTGCCTCCCAATAAGCGCTTGTTTTAGGTCCCGAGCTTGACCTTCTTTCCTCTACGTCGCTGATGGGGTTGGATCGGAAAGGTGCATCTCAATGCGTTCGCCATGATGCTGATCAGCAACATAGCCCTTGAGGCGTTGACCGTTCACTTTGAAATTCTTTCCATCCTTTCCTGCAATGTCCACTGCTCCGAAAGGATAGACTTTCTTCACCACGAAGGGCCCGGACCACCTTGATTTCAGCTTGCCTGGAAATAGCCTCAATCTAGAATTGAACAAGAGAACTAGATCACCTTCTTTGAAGTCCTTGCGCATGATGCGCTCATCATGTACTCTCTTTGTTCGCTCCTTGTAGATTTTGGCATTCTCATAAGCCTGCAAGCGCATTTCCTCCAATTCGTGCAAGTCGAGGATGCGCTTCTCTCCAGCTGCAAGCAAGTCCATGTTGATTGCACGAGTCGCCCAATATGCCTTGTGCTCGATCTCAACCGGAAGATGACAAGGCTTGCCATACACCAGTTTGAAAGGGCTCATGCCAATCGGTGTCTTGAAAGCTGTGCGATATGCCCAAAGTGCGTCATTGAGCTTGAAAGCCCAATCTTTTCTAGTCTTCGCAACAGTCTTCTCCAAGATGGACTTGATCTCCCTGTTCGACACTTCAGCTAAACCGTTAGTTTGAGGGTGATAGGCAGTGGCTACCTTATGTGTGACCCCAAGGCTGCTCATGAGCAGCTGAAACTGACGGTTGACGAAGTGTTTGCCTCCGTCACTGATGACGGCTCGAGGCACTCCGAAACGAGGGAAGATGGTGTCCTTGAAGAGGCGCTTGACGGCATTCGCATCCGCCTTTGCACAAGGTAGCGCCTCTACCCATTTGGAAACGTAGTCCACTGCCACCAGGATGTGCTCGTACCCTTTCGAGGAAGGAAACGGTCCCATGAAGTCTATACCCCAGACATCGAAGATCTCAACCTCTAGGATGGGCTGCTGTGGCATCTCACTACGCCTCGTGATGTTCCCGGTTCTTTGGCACTGATCGCATGAAAGCACAAAAGAATGCGCATCCTTGAAGATAGTGGGCCAAAAGAAACCTGACTGCAAAACTTTGGTAGCAGTTTTAGAAGAGGAGGCATGGCCTCCATAAGCAGAAGAATGACAATGAAAGAGAATAGAATGTACCTCCTCATGTGGCACACAACGCCGAAAAATCCCATCAATACCTACCTTGAAGAGAAAAGGCTCTTCCCAAAAATAATACTTGACATCAGCCTTAAACTTCTTCCTCTGCTGGTAAGTCATGCCTGGGGGATATACACCTGCAACGAGAAAGTTAGCAAAATCCGCATACCATGGTACCGGTGCAGGTTTCAGCGAGGAAATGTGCTCTGCGTGTGCTACTTGCGGGCCGCAAGGGTCATCATGCGGGTCGCAAGCAGTAGAGTCAGTGAATGCCATGAGAGAGTAGAGCTGCTCTCCAGGAATCGAATCGTCAATTGTAATGTCGCTTTGGGCCTCTCCTTCCCAATGCAAACGTGAGAGGTGATCTGCAACTGAATTTTCTGATCCCTTCTTATCCTTGATCTCCATGTCAAATTCCTGCAACGAAAGGATCCATCGGAGAAGACGGGGTTTGGCATCCTTTTTGCTCATCAAATACCTGAGTGCGGCGTGGTCAGTGTAGACAACGATCTGAGAGCCGACCAAGTAGGAGCGAAACTTCTCAAGGGCGAACACCACAGCTAAGAGCTCCTTTTCGGTTGTGGTGTAGTTGACCTGTGCTGGATCGAGAACCTTGCTCGCGTAACAAATGGCGACGGGCAACTTGTCCTTCCTTTGCCCAAGAACTGCAC
>CAXKVV010000065.1:0-53385 GCA_964058805.1 Schoenoplectus triqueter | reverse complement strand
ATATAGTTTATAAAAAATAAGAACTTTTCTAAGAATTTTTTATAGAGATGCACGTCTCTATTTTCATACTATATATATTTGTTTTCTCACGTGAGAAGTGCGAACAGGACAAAACCCTCTCTTGCTGAGTTCCCCAGTTTCCTTGTAAGTGGGTCGTGGGCTCAAGGCTCATAAAAAGTGTTGGCCTGATAAAAAGGACAAGGAACTCCGTGATAACAACTTTTTTGTTGTAATTAGTCAAAGTTCAGGAAAACAACAAAAAATATGATAAAAATAAATAAATTAAGAAAATAGATTTGAATTAATCGTTATTTATGACTTTCGACCATAGCATTGACTAGATGTGGCAGAATCCGACCTGATCCGAGAAATCCGTCCGACTCGTCTGGACTCAAACTCGACCTGATCTGTTTTTTTTTTTAAAAAGTCAAACTGATCTGACCTGACTCGAACCTGACCCGACCCGACACAAGATCAAATGTTCTCTAATCCAATCGAAATCTATCAACGATCTGAAAAAAACACAACATATAAATTAACCCTACCCTGATCCGACCTGGTCCGACCCGATTTCTTATAGAAGGTCAAACTAACCCGACCTGCTCGACTCGAACTCGAATCCGATCCGACCCATCCGATTGTCACATCTAGCATTGACACAATGTTAAGAACAAAATAATTAAGCTTTAAGAAAATATTTAAGTATTTTAGAGATTTAGGGACGTCCAAATATATAATTCCCAGTCTTTCCAAATCTTTGGCTTTGAATTGATCATTATTTATAACTTTCAACCTTGGCATTAGCACAATATTTAGGAAGGCCGGATATGTAAATGATCTTGTATAGTTGTATTAATCATTTTTTCCAAGAAAAGAAACTTGAACGAAAAGGCGTGGTAATAAAAACTAATCATTGAATATGACCGTGTAGTGTAGCTTGCTCTCCTGATTATAGATTTCGTTCAGATATGCTCATATTATCATTAAATTAATTGGACCATATGATAAATAATGTCCATGCACCAAAAGCAAATAAAAACTAATATTATATATAGCTTGTTTCTTTTCAGATGCATTTTTTCTAGGTGAATGACATTTATTCCAGCATATAGGATAAACATTGAGTTCACTTCATATTTGAATTATGCACTGTATCATTTCAAAATACGTTGAATCAATTAGATATTCTCATTCTTTCATTAACTATTTATATGCACAGCCATCTTAATTCACAGTAGACACCAAAATCCACAAATAAGGGTCAAAATCTCAGTTGATGCCATGGCAGAGAAGGGGAATAATGCACATGATGATCTCCAACTAAGACTTGGGTTAGCACCATCACCGACCGAACCAACGGGCAAGAAGTATGTTTGCTCACACTGCAAGAGAACATTCGCCAGTTTACAGGCATTAGGAGGCCACCAAACTGCTCACAGAAAGGAGATGGAGGAGCTGCGAAAGAGCTATCAGGCGGCGCCGTCCGGGCCCTCCATTGCTGATGGTGCAAAGATTAGCGATGATGCCTCAGTTGATTTAATGTTGAGTCTGCAGCCTGGCGGTGTGGACCTCAATTTGAAGCTTTAATATGTGGTATTGCTCTTTGGTTTTTATCAATGGAGAGGAGTTTGGTTAATAAACATTTGTTATCAAAATGTATCATGTTACTGGACTAATTGTAAAACTACTTTTGATTATTGCGTTTACTTTTTGTTACATATCAATCAGTTTTTGGATGCTTTTGTTATCATCAATCTATGAATGTATAATTTATACTAAATTTCAAAGGATTAACCTAATAAATGAAATATCAATGGACTGACTTGAGTTGATTTCAACTCTTAATATATGTGCTTCAATTGAACCAAAACCTCAAATTCACAGTCGTCATGATAAGAAGGGAAAACAGAGTCTCAGTCAACAGTTGTGCGTAAAGACAGTCCTTCAAAAATTCAATTCCATTGGAAATTATGAATTATTTTTCAGACAAAAAAAAAGCTATTGTGTTTTGGACACAAGAAAAAACAGCTTTTAAGTCTTATCTGTACCATCTCCAGCATTACTTTAGTTTTTGAAGAACTGAATGAGGAAGGTCCAAAATGGAGCATTTAAATTCTGGTTTACATAGTTTTAGCAAGAACATCTTATTACCTTTTTCCTGTCAACATATATCTATTCATCTGATATGTATATCTGGGATTAGGTTATATGTTGTGTTAGAAAGTCATTTCCCCTACAGTGCTTTCTTTATCTTGTTAGAATGTTAGTCGATATTTGTTCCGGCACCGGCAATTTTATGTGTTTGGTCCATTTGCTATACTACTACTTGGCAGTTATAGAAATGAATCAAAATAAGGAATCAGAAGGATGCTCTTTCGAGAAAACATCTAATTTTATGACCTCGCTCAGTTGAAAATTATCCACAAACAAACATACATGACACCAATACTGACAACATATACCAGTATAAATTAACTATGCATTGTAAAAAATTAAGTTCAGCCAACTGATCCAACAAGCATAATATTCATATGCTGCAGTGCAGGAAATAATTTTTGCGATAATCACTCTCTCGCTTATATCTAAAGACCAAATAAAAGGGCGTGCTTCCTCACTCTCTCCAAAAAAAATACTTATCCATTCATCTACCAATCTTCGGAAGAGGAGGGCGGATCGACCGTTCGTCGAAAGGGAGACTCTCCCGTCGTGCTCTCCCTTTTTAAAGTGAAAACAATTACATATATAGAGAGAAAAATCTCTTTGAATTGGAACAACTATCCGATTAATGTCCCGGGCGATAGTGATTTTTTATTATAATTATTTAAATAATCCTAATTTTAATAATAAGAGTAATAAAATTAAAATTTTAAAAACACGAATGGTAGCGCACTACTGTCAGTGACACGTTGCAAAACCAACACTCGTAGTGACGTCTTTCCTTTTTTTTACTTTCAATTTTTTCTTAATAAAAAAAACTTAAGGATGCCAGGAGTGATTTTTTTTCACCGGCACTAGGACCAAGTAATCACTGTAAGTTAAAAAATAAAAATAAAAGACGATATTTTCAATGGCGGCGCGTTTACGCAGCGTCATTGACAGTGACACGCTGCCATTCATATTTTAAATTTTTTGATTTTATCACTCTTATTATTAAAATTAGGATTATCTGAATGGTGAAGCTCAATTAGATGTATAAAATCTCACATCATTTGTTCCTAGTTACAACCTTATTACGAGTTGACAACAAAACTGATGATTTAGATACAGTTTAGTTCAGGCTAAACAAGGTGTCTAACAGAATGAATATGCTGGAAACAGGACACAGAAAGTCATGCTTAACAAACCTTCAGCTTCTCTTGATCCTCTTTAACGCAGCAGCTACTTGAAACCTATACTTACAAAAAAATAATAATAAAGACAAGTAAGGGTAGCAAATAACGCTGTCAAATTATTATAAATAGTTGAGAAAGATGCAATCTCTCATCTGATGCCTGGTTCTTTTTTCCTACTGCCACGTACAGTAAGTTATCAAGCAAAATTGATGATCTGATAGCATGGCAATCAAACACACATAATCAATGACAGAATTTTCAAATGGTGAAGCTCAATTAGATGTATAAAATCTCACATCATTTGTTCCTAGTTATAAATAACCTTATTCTGAGTTATCAACAAAACTGATGATTTGAATACAATTATGGAACTATACCAGTCCAGCACACAATAGAGACATGTCTTTTAATAGAATGTGCCAGAATCTCATTGATAATTAATTGCGTACTTGTTGCTTATTCCAATATCAATTAACTGGAACCAAAATAATTCGTAGCTTTAGCAGCAGACCAGTAGATAATAAAGGAACAAAAAAAAAACCAAGTGCTCACAGTTAGAACTAACTGAACGAACCAAAAGGACGGAAAAAAATTGAAATCTGGTCTTCGCTTTTCGTTCAGTGGGTCCCACTTAACTTTTGTTTTTGTCTACTCTTCAAATCTGTCCCCTTTATCCTGATTTAGATGGTCCGGATATAAAAAAATAGGGTCCTGCTTTAGTATGATCGATCTATTATATGTAAGTTTAAATTAAATTTCAAAAGATTGACCTAATAAATTATATAAATATCAACGGGTTGACTTTGATTTCAGATCTTAATATAATTCTTATTATTTAGGAAATTTATGGCTTATTTTGCAGACAGCAAAAGAACACGGCTACTTTATTTTCTGGGGAAATCTACAGAATTCTCATCTCTGCTAGCTTCAGCATGTATGGTTTTAGCAAGTAAATCATATCAACCTCTTCCTGTTCATCGTGTCCATTCATTTGATATGTTGTCTTCGCTTGGGTTATTTATCGTGTTAAGAAGTCATCTCATGAGTCATGACTTGATCTTTGTTCCTGCACAAGCCATTTGTTCTTTTACTTCTGAAGGATGTTTTCCGCAACGAAAATGTAATAGTTTTTCTTTTCATAATTCTTAACTACGATATACAGAAAAAAATACAACTTGGTCAACTACACGTGGATTATTGTTAGTGAAACAAGGACAAAAACAAGGACTAATTTGAAAACAATCAAACAATCGAACAATAAACAACACTAAAACCAATCCACAACAACATTTCACGAAAGTAGAAAGGGGCAGTCATGACAACGTTATGACATACTCAGGAGTCTAAATTAAGATGCATACTTCACATTTACTTCAACACCACAACCAATGCCTTGAAAAGTCTGCTTATCGTCCCCTAACAGTTGAACTTGAAATTCAAATGGGTGGCAGATGATCGATTCGCCTTCAGAGAAGAGATTGAAGGAGAGTGTAAAGATTGAACCAAATGGAAGTGCAACCACGGGCCTCGAGAGAGGGAGCAATATCTCCTTTCTAGGCCCAGCAGTGACACCATCAGCCTCAGTTTTCTCCTTTTTTAATATATAGCTCACAGCCATAGGGTTCTGAATCAGGGAATTTGATGCAGTTATTGTCCCATGGATTTTAGCCCAAGAAAAGGAGCAATTTCTTAGCATAACCCTCAAATGAGCCACCACACTATCTCCATAGATGGCAAAGTTCACTTCAATGCGGCCAAAATAATTATCTAATATTTTGGATAACAACTTGTCATAATCGGAATCACGCCACAGGTCACAAATGAGTTGTCTGTCAGTGAAGTCAAACTCTTGATACTTGAACAAAAATGGAACAATAGAAACATAATCACATACATCCCATACACATCGTCTCGGGCCTTCAAGTATGGCAAACCCCTAAATAATAATGGACAAGTCAATAGCATGCAGTGTAAGACCAAAGAACTTATTAGTTGTTGTCCTTAGTTACCTGAGAATCAATTTTGGATGGATCTCCACGCACACGCCTAAAAAGAATCTTATGAGGTAAACCAGTGTAAATCATTATGAAACCGTATATTTCATCCAACTTTGAATATTCAATATCAAGAAACTTTACTGAGAACACCTCTAAATAACTTTCTTTGAACCTATCGACCTGGGATGGCATAAGGTGCATAGATGCTCCTTGCACACCACCTGCAACCTCTACAGCCTCTATTGTATGGCTATCAACAGCTCTGCAGGACAGATGAATAAAAATAAGTATACAAATAGGCATGATTGAGTTGTACTTGACATGATTTATCAGTGAACTCTACTTCTTGCATTATGGTTAGAAGGTCAAAGGAGTTACCATGGAGTCAAAATTCAGATGATTTATTGGTGAACTTCTAGTAATATCATAGATTGGTCAATTCAGAGCCTAACTTATATCAAGTACCTATATCCAACTCATCAGCAACAGGTCTAGAGCACATAATCATATGATGAAAGATATAATTGAGTCTTAACCATGGAACGAATTGTCAATCCGTAGTTGAATAGCAATGGAGGAAGACAATTCCAAAAAAAATAGATCATGCAACTCTATTTTAACTTGTGTAAGTTGAAAGAGAAATGAAGAATGAATTAAAATGCAAGCAAACCTGGTGGAAACATTTTCATCACTGTTGAGGCGTCTCAACTTAAGAGATCCAAAGGAGCGGTCATCATCAGAGATGTATTCTGATTCTGCTCCTTGATCACCTTCTCTATCAAACTCCTCACTTATTGCCTCCTCATCCTCTGTGACCTCCTCTTCTGCCTCTTGCCCCACCCTGTTGTCCCCCACAGCCTCTATCCAAGTCACCTTGACTTTGACCTTTGCATGGCCACATTTTATAATCTGCTCTTCAATGGTGGAGTTTGACCTTGTACCAGAATGAAAAGAAACAGACTCATTGGCAATTGATATGTCCCCAGAATCACACCGAAGAGAGAGGTTAACATCAACGATCAGCGTGGACTCCCTTGGAATGACTGTAACCCTTCGTGATAGAGGGAGAGGGATCTCGGCCTTGGCATACGGAGCAAGTGCAAGAATGACACAATTGTCATTCCCGATGTGATCAAACAAATAGCTTTTTGCTTCAGAGTGGGGGACTGCAGTGTTGGAGGTTCTCACAGTCCCATAAACCTCAAGGGGCATTTTTACTCCAGGCATCCCAACTAATTCCAAGTCAGAAATAGTGACTTCCAACTGAGCCTCCAAACCGTCCTGGTACACTGCAAATTTCACTATTATGAAGCCATTTACAGTTTCCGACCAATCACCCATGAAAATGTCAGAAACACCAATAGTGCTTTCCCACAGCATTTTCGAAGTTGTTATATCACAGTTGGAATCATAAAAAGGGCGCATTGAAAAATAATCCTCGATTTCTATGCCATGATGGGGCCCCGTGAGAACCAAGTAACCCCCTGAATTAATTTCCATTTGTTTGTCACCAGAGATATCACAAAGAACATGACTTGAGTAGACATTATTAGTTGTGGTAGTCAGGACTAAATTTTCTTCGAGAATTTGGTCAATACCAAGTGCATGCTCTTTTTCCAAAAACTTCACTGCGAAGATCTCAACTAGACAACGCTTTCGACCCCTCATATATCTGCAAAGGAAAGTTCATGATCAAATAGATCAAAAGGCAGCTATAGCATCTCTCCCTTTTGCATTTCATTTAAATTTCATTTCATGAGATGAAGATGAGAGAGGAGGTGATGAATTGGCTATATGGAGTTTCGGTACAAAAAAATTGAAATATCAGAATCGCAGTTGCGTGAAAAGCTACATCAGAACCACTCGTATAGCGCATCAACATGACAACATGTTGGTGCTATGCAATTTCAATTCCAACTGTCAAAGCATATGCCCAGCTTGGTCTGAATTTAAAGGTGGACAGGCTATAGCCAATCCCACGCAAAAGTTGCAACCTTTTGGATTTTCTTATTTATTTATTTTTGGTCGGGATGAGGACGCTGTACCTGGAGGAAGTAATTTCGACGCTTCCGGGCTTCGAAGGCATCAGAGAAGACGCCTCTGCCGAGTCGTTCTTCTCGTTGATTTCTTCGTCTCTTTCTCGAGTTGTGTCCATCGAGTCACACTCGTCTTCTAGACATCTGATAACCATCCCTGGCTTTCGTGAGACCGAGACGCCATTCGCCTTTCGCATTTCGCCACCAAATATGAAAACCAAACAGACAATACAAAATCATATAATTATGAAAAATTGTTCTCTAAATATGTTAAATATAATGCAAATCATACAAATGTATCAAAAACAAACTTCAAATATGTTAAACATATGCAAATCATACAACTATGTCAAAACAATTCTCCAAATATATAAATGCCAAATATATGTAAACCGTACAGATGTATCAAAAATAAAATTTAAATATGTTAAATATATATAAATAATACAATTATGTCAAAATTATTCTCTAACATGCTAAATATTTTCAAATCGTATAGAGATGTATAAAAAACAAAGTTCAAATATGTTAAACATTCGCAAATCATACAATTATGTCAAATTTACTCTCTAAAACATGCTAAATAAATGTAAATGATACAAATGTGTCAAAAATAAACTCCTATTTTGTGTGTTTCAAATTGGATGCATGATTATCAATGATTTATAATAGAGAAAATTAGTTTTATGTCGCCAAATTTTCAAAATTAGTAAAATAATACTAAAAAATTTAAATTTACTTTAATGTCACCCAAAACACATTTAGTTAGTAACTTATCATATTGATACAATTTTTATGTACCTCTAATTAAAAAAAGAAAAGTTCATTGCATGCTGAGATTTATTTCTGTAATTTCCAAAATACCTCTTTCTCTTCAATGGTCATTTTTCATGCGTTAAGGTACATTTCATCGGGATCCCTTTTTGGCAGTTTAAATTGGATGATATGCGATAGATAATCCAGTAGTTGTTGGACGGGGAGAAAATGTGTCTTTTTTTTCTTCAATAACCGATCTCATTAATAATTAAAAGTCAATGTATTCTATCACTTTTTCAAAAATATATTATTCTATCACTCTTATAAAATTATCACCCTTCCAAATTTATTCTTTAATTTCGAAACCTAAGCGAAGCTAGAGATTCAGCGTAAGTGAAGTACTTCAACCCTCGAATGACCGCCCCGTTGGGGGCTTCAAATCTGCTCTTCGCTTATCATTCATCAGTGAGTCCCACTTAATTTTTGTTTTTTCTGCTCTTTAAATCTGTCCCCTCTATTTTGATTTAGATGGTCCGGATATAAAAAAAGGGAATGAATCCCTTGACAATGATTTATCTTGACAATTGATTTTCAAATAAATATAAAAAAAAATCTAAAAACAAAAATTATAGATACAGGTCCTGCTTTATGTTATCATCCATCTATTATATATAACTTTAAATTAAATTTCTCCCTTAAATTTCAAAGGATTGTCCTAATAAATTATATACATATCATGGGCTTCACCTTGATTTCAACTCTTAACATAATTCATATTATTTAGGAAAATTATGGCTTATTTTGCAGACAGCAAAATAACACGGCTACTTTATTTTCTGGGGAAGTCTACAGAAGTACCATCTCTGCTATCTTCAGCATGTATGGTTTTAGCAAGTAAATCTTATCATCCTCTTCCCGTTCATCGTCCATTCATCTGATATGTTTTGTCTTCATGGGTTATTTATTGTGTTAAGAAGTCAACTCATGAGTTGATCTTTGTTCATAGCTTTTCTTTTCATAATTCTTAACTACGATATACAGAAAATATTACAATTTGGTCAACTTCACGTGCATTATTGTTAGTGAAACAAACATAAAAAGTAGGACTAATTTGAAAACAATCGAACAATAAACAACACTAAAGCCAATCCATAACAATATTTCACGAAGTAGAAAGGGAAAGTAATAACAACGTACAGTCACTTACTCAGGAGGTCTAAATTAAGATAAATACTTCACATTTACTTTAACACAACAACCGATGAATTAAGATACATACTTCACATTTATTTTAACACCACAACCGATACCTTGAAAAGTCTGCTCATCGTCCCCTGACAATTGAACTTGAAATTCAAATGGGTGGCAGATGATCGGTTCGCCTTCAGAAGAGAGATTGAAGGACAGTATAAAGATTGAACCAAATGGAAGTGCAACCACAGGCCTCGAGAGTGGGAGCAATATCTCCTTTCTAGGCCCAATAATGACACCGTCAGCCTCGGTTTTCTCCTTTTTGAATACATAGCTCACAGCCATAGGGTTCTGAAGCAGGGAATTTGATGCAGTTATTGTCCCATGGACTTTAGCCCAAGAAAAGGAGCAGTTTGTCAGCATAACCCTCAAATGAGCCTCCACACTATCTCCATAGACTGCAAAGTTCACTTCAATGGGGCCGAAATAATTATCTAATATCTTGGACAACACCTTGTCATAATCAGAATCACGCCACAGGTCACAAGTGACTTGTCTGTCAGTGAAGTCAAACTCTTGATACTTGAACAAGAATGGAACGATGGAAACATAATCACATACATCCCATACACATCGTTTCGGGCCTTCGAGTAAGGCAAACCCCTAAAGAATAATGGACAAGTCAATAGCATGCAGTGTAAGACCAAAGAACTTATTTAGTTGTTGTCCTTAGTTACCTGAGAATCAATTTTGCATGGATCTCCACGCACACGCCTAAAAAGAAGGTGATGAGATACACCAGTGTGAATCACCATGAAACCATATATTTCATCTAACTTTGAATATTCAATATCAAGAAACTTTACTGAGAACACCTCTAAATAACTTTCTTTGAACCTATCGACCTGGGATGGCATAAGGTGCAAAGATGCTCCTTCAACCCCACCTGCAACCTCCACAGCCTCTATTGTGTGGCTATCAACAGCTCTGCAGGACAGATGTATAGATGAATAAAAATTAAGTATACAAATAGGCATGATTGAGTTGTATTTACCATGATTTATTGGTGAACTCTACTTCTTGCATGGTTAGAAGGTGTGAAAGGAGTTACAATGGAGTCAAAATTCAGGTGATTTATTGGTGTGAACTTCTAGTAATATCATAGATAGCTCAATTCAGAGCCTAACTTATATTGAGTACCTCTATCCAACTCATCGACAACAGGTCTAGAGCGGATAATCACATGATGAAAGATATAATTGAGCCTTAACCATGCAATAAATTGTCAATCCGTAGTTGAATAGCAATGAATGAAGACATTTCCAAAAAAATAGATCATGCAACTCTATTTTAACTTGTGCAAGTTGAAAGAGAAATGAAGCAAAAAAATAATTAATTAAAATGCAAGCAAACCTGGTGGAAACATCTTCATCACTGTTGAGGCGTCTCAACTTAAGAGATCCAATGGAGCGGTCATCATCAGAGATGTATTCTGATTCTTCTCCTTCATCACCTTCTCTATCAAACTCCTCACTTATTGCCTCCTCATCCTCTGTGACCTCCACTTCTGCCTCTTCCCCCTCCCTGTCATCCTCCACAGCCTCTATCCAAGACACCTTGACTTTGACCTTTGCAGAGCCACCTTTTATAATCTGCTCTTCAACGGTGGAGTTGAACCTTGTACCAGCATGAAAAGAAACAGATTCATTGGCAATTGATATGTCCCCAGAAACACACCGAAGAGAGAGGTTAACATCAACGATCAGCGTGGACTCCCTTGGAATGACTGTAACCCTTCGTGATAGAGGGAGAGGGATCTCGGCCTTGGCATATGGAGCAAGTGCAAGAATGACACAATTGTCACTCCCAATGTGATCAAACAAATAGCTGTTTGCTTCAGAGAGGGGGACAGCAGTGTTGGAGGTTCTCACAGTCCCATAAACCTCAAGGGGCATTTTTACTCCATGCATCCCAACTAATTCCAAGTCAGAAATAGTGACTTCCAACTGAGCCTCCAAACTATCCCGGTACACCGCAAATTTCACTACTATGAAGCCATTTACAGTTTCCAAACAATTACCCATGAAAATGTCAGAAACGCCAAGAGTGCTTCTCCACAGCATTTTTGAAGTTTTTATATCACGATTGGAACAGTAAAAAGGGCTCATGGAAAAATAATTCTCGATTTCTATGCCATGATGGGGCCCCGTGAGAACCAAGTAACCCTCTGAATTAATTTCTATCTGTTTGTCACCGGAAATATCATAGAGAACATGACTTGAGTTGACATTATTGCGAGTTGTGGTAGTCAGGACTAAATTTTCTTCGAGAATTTGGTCAATACCAAGTGTATGCTCTTTTTCCAAAAGCTTCACCGCAAAGATCTCAACTAGACAACGTTTTCGACCCCTCGTGTATCTGCAAAGGAAAGTTCATGATCAACTAAATCAAAAGGCTGCTATAGCATCTCTCCCTTTTTGCATTTCATTTAAGTTTCATTTCATGAGATGAAGATGAGAGAGGAGGTGATGAATTGGATATATGGAGTTTTGGTGCAAAATAATGAAATATCAGAATCGCAGTTGCATGAAACATTACATCAGAACTTTTAAAGCACATCAACATGACAACATGTTGGCTGGCGCTATGCTATTTCAATTCCAACTTTTAAAGCATACGCTCAGCTTGGTGTGAATTTAAAGGTGAACAGGCAATAGCCAATCCCACGGTATTATTTCGCAATCCAGGGGTTGGTCGCAAAAGTTGCATTCTCTTGGGTTTTTTTTTTTGGTCCGGATGAGGACACTATACCTGGTGGAAGTAATTTCGACGCTTCCTGGTTTCGAAGGCGTCAGAGAAGACTCCTCTCCTGAGCCATTCTTCTCGTTGATTTCTCCTTCTCTTCCTGGAGTTGTGTCCATCGAGTCACACTTGTCTTCTAGAGATCTGATTATCATCCTTGGTTTTCGTGAAGCCCGAGACACCTTTAGCCTCTCCTCCTCTAGCCTTTCGTTTCACCACCGTCACCAGATCGTTCCCCTTCAGAAACACCACCACCGTCTCCAGCATCTAGGGCTTTCAATTTCGCGCGATCTTCTTCTTTTTATCGAGTGATAAACTCGTTTTTAGTCCATTATAGATATTTTATATTTTATACAGGCCCGTTGGCCTGTCTCGCCCAAAGGTGTTGCCTGCAGCTATTGAGGAGGAGGAGGAGGAGAACCATTGCCTGAAGCTCTCCTTTGGCTTCTCTTGACTGGAACGGTGTGGTTAAAGAAGGTTAATCAGTAAACTCTTATTTTTTTTTGTGCATCTTCTGAATGATGTTGAATTGTTGATTCTGAATATTCCACCTACATTTCTTATTAAGCACATCGTTTATATGAATGAACATCAAGTAAGGTACCAAGCAAGGGGGAAACCAGTGCAACAAACCTGCTAGTTGCATAGCCGTTGCATAGTGCCAGGATTGTATTTATTCTCTCTCATTATTCTTTGGTGGAGTTCTGTTTGTTAAATTACGAAGGAACTAATGATTGTGTCCCTTATTTTATTTTATTTTACTGTGTGATGCATCAGACCATGTGTTGAAAATAATCATGCTTATTTATTTTATATTAAAAAAGGACTTCTTATTGTAATTATTAGTATTGCAATCATCATATTCCAGAAGGCCTATGACAAGGGCATACACAGGACCAAGTAATATTCTCACATATATGTATAGATGCCTTGACTCTTTTCTTTGTTTCTTTTGATCGTGCAATTGTAAATTTTTTTTTTGCATACTATAGGTTTTTCTTAGCAACATTGTTGTTTCTGATAGCAATGTAATTTAGAGCCATTTTTTGCAGCCCTGAGTTATAATAATAGGACTGTTGGAAAATCTTTTTAAGCTGTCATCAATTTCGGCTTTTGAAAATTTTGTGCGAATTTGTGGAAGGGGAAGGATCATTTGATAATGGGCTATTGTGACATTTGCCCGCAGCTACACTGCAGTCACCAACTATAAAGCAATGTAGAAATATAAATTCCATCTCCCCCTATATACCTGACAGTTCAGCACGAAACCTTTTTTAAGCAACAGCTGGTAGCGAACGCTTGTTTTGCACGTGGGCGTCTTTGAAAGCTCAAACGTGCTATCTCGAAATTTATATGGTACGAGATATAAAGCCTCTATTACATTACCCAAAAGCATAATCCTAATCACACGGAACAAGCATGTTTGACAACAGTCTTGCACCAAGGATCTAACAATAAGAAAATTAAATGGCAAAGAGGTGACAAAAGACACTTAAACACATACACAAGCAAAGGAAATGAGTTTAAGCCGACCAAGTAACCTTAACTTTTGCTTTGGCATGTTGGCCCAGAATAATCCTCTCTTCGACGGAGCTTAACCTAGATGTAGCATCAAACACAGCAGAACCAACTATGGGTTCATTCTGAGCCGCACAAGACAGAGATAGACTAACATCCACAACAAGAGCTGATTCACGTGGGATGACTGTTACATTCCTCGTCAAAGGGAGAGAGATTTCAGCTTTACTAGGAGGCCAAGGGGAGAGTTTGATACAATCCTGATGTGCAATATGTTTGAATAGAACACTTTTGGCTTCAGAGTTGACGAGGGTGCTATTGGAGGCTTTAATCGTCCCATAAACCTCGGGAGGTTTACCTGATGGTAGCAACCCCTCAAACTTGAAGTCAGAAAGAATGATCTCCAAGCAAGCCTCCACGCCATCACTATACACAGCAAAATCCACCTCCATTAAGCCAATATTGCTCCTGACGCCCCTTCTTATGAACTGATCCATTCTCGGAGCATAGGCATCGCTCTTCCACAGAGTGCTTCCTTTGCTCGTGCCACAAAAAAAAACCGGCACTTCTCAAATAACCAAGGATATATGACAATAGTATCCTTCACTTCTACACCGCATTCTGGTCCAACAAGAGTCAAGTACACATCTGAATCAAATCGGGGATCCCTTTCGTCACAAGGATCCTCATCATAAGGATCCCCATCATAAGGATCCTCATAGAGAAATAATTTTTGCCACAGCCCTTAAGCAAGATGAGCCCAGCAATAGATCGGAGTTCAAATGATGTCTCTAAAATCATTCGCACAGAAAATACCTCCACGAGAGCACGCTTTTTAATCACCTCACACCTGCAAACAATCAAACATATATAGTATAATATAATAGTTCCATTTCCAAGTAACGAATAAAAGCGCACTTTTCAAGAGATAAAAGAGTGAGGCTCATACTCTGGGGAGACATGCATTGCATCATCCTCTGCATGATACAGATATCTTTGGGTTTCCATGTCCCAATGTACCGTCTGCAACCCACAATACAAATCCTGCAATTTACAATTCCATAAGATTAAATTAATTAAATAACAGAAACAAAGCTCCTTAACATGAAGCAACACAATTTAAAAGACTCAAATTGATCATTATACATCAAAACAAATATATTTCAGCCAGCAGAAAAGAATCTAATTTCACAAAAACTACAAGTCAGCTCCAGCATCACCAAACCCACTTTCCTTGGCGCACAGTTAATTATATTTTCACAAAAATATCGTTTATCAAAATACGACCAACTCTTCACTAAGGGCGGCACGATGATACGCTAGAAAAATGTAAGAATCCTGAAAAACCCTGAAAGCACTTTCCAATTATTGCAGTGTCCAAGAGATTTTGCTTTCACTGGATGTTTGTTACATAAGAAAATTAATATCCAGGAAAGTACTTTTTTTGTGCTTGATGAGCTAAAATTTGTGGTAAAAAATATATACACCTCATTAGTCAATTTCTACAGACATTCTAAAGATGTCATCAGTTAATTTCTATACACATTCTAAAGCCGTAACAGTGCAAATCACAAATTGATTATTTATAACTATTTTACAAGAACAATGTTCCAACCATTTTTTAAATAAAAGCTCGATCCAACAAGCATAGTAGCTATAAGGTACAGTACAGAAGAAATTTTGCAGTAACCAACCTTAAAAAATCTCAATTTTCAAATCTGACCAAAAAAGAACCATTGGACTAGACAAGAAATGATAACTAGAAACAAGTCCCTATAATTAAGCATATCAATAAATAAGTTCCAGCTAACCCCTCCAATGGGCATAATATCCATAAGCTACAGTAGAGAAAAGAAATTTTGCAATAATAAACCCTTCAAAAATCTCAAATTCGGAATCTGACCAGAAAGCACTATAAAATCAATTTGCAATAAACTTGACAAAAAAATGACAACTAGAAACAAGTTCCTACCATGAAGCACATTAACAAACCTGACTTAAATTTTATTTTTTTTCCCAATACCAGTCACTGCACAACCAGGGTAAGTGAACCAAGTTTGAGTTGAGTTGAGTTGAGGCCAAACCAGTTGTCTAACAGCATGAATGTGCTGGAAACAGGACACAGAGGTCTTAACAAAAATAAATAAATAAATAAATAAAAAAAGTGAAGTTCATTGAGCGGAACAAATAATGCTGTAAATTATCATAAATAGATGGGAAGTATGCACTCTCTCATCTGATGCCGGGTTCTTTTCTTGTGCTGCTACATACAGCAGTTTTCGGGCAAAATTTTAGGATGTGATGGCACAATAATCAAACACATATAATCAATAATAGAATTTCCAAACAGTGAAGCTCAATTAGATATATAAAAGCGCTTATCATTTGTTGCTAGTTATAAACTTATTACGAGTTAACAGAAAAACTGATAATTTAGATATAGTTATGGAACCGTTCCAGCACGCAATATAGATATGTACTAGAATGCATCAGAATCTAATTAATAATAAGTTTAGTACTTGTTACTAATTCATAGCTTTACCAGCAGATAATAAAGGAACCAAAATAACCAAGTTTTCACAGTTAAAACTAATTAAAGGAACCAGAAGGACGAAGGAAAAGGTTTGAAATACGGCGAAAATTGGGGAGAATAAAAAGAAAAAGAAGCAGGGCAATAAGAACCTGCCGACTAGTGTTTCTGTCGGAAAATTGACCATCAAGCAGGTTCTAATTGGTATACGTGAATAATTGGATTGCCTTAATCTTAAACCGATATTAAGACGAAAAAAATCCTTCAAATTGGAAATCAAAACTCCGTCCCGTCCATAAAAACCTTACCTTAAATATCGTAAACAGCTGAAAAAAACCATAGAGAATTGAAATGAACTGAGCAAAGCTAGAGATTCAGCAGAGGTGAAGTACCTGAACCCTCGAATGGCCGCCGTTGAACGAGATCGGCGGCTCGTAAAAGAAACGAGGTTCCTGCTCGTCGAGATCAGACGGCCCAAATGAATTTGATCTCTTAAAGATTCTTGCACGCGTTTTTCGCTCGTTTGAGAACGTTTGAGAAACGAGCTTCAAATCTGCTCCAGCTTTTCGTTCAGTGGGTCCCACTTAATTTTTGTTTTTTCTACTCTTCGAATCAAATCTGCCCCCTCTACCCTGATTTAAATGGTCCGGATATATAAAAAAAAACAGAGAGAAATGTTCCTTATACCCGGCCCTCTATCCCGTTCTGTAATTTAAGTCGTTATCTTCTGTAAACGACTCATCGCGTCAGCCGACAAATTTAAATCATTTTCGTGATTCATGACGTATTTATATTAGACCTGGCAAATCGGGCGGGTCGGATTATTTTCAGGTCGGATAAAGTCACATACGGTTTATTTTCAGATACAGATTGATATCAGATTCGATTTATTACGGATTAATCAATTTTGAATTCGGTATATTTATGGGTCGGGGCCATTATATCACTCGGATAGTGAGAATTCAGATTTTTTTAGGTTTCAGATCAATCTGGATACGGATTGATTTAGGTGTGGTATTTTTCTTGATTCAGATCGTAATGAGTTACGGATAATAAGATGCAGGTTTCGGATACAAATCAAATAGATCAAGTTGTGTTCAAATTAGTTTAATTGATTTATTTAGACTCAAATTATTTTCTATTTTAAGTTACATTGGGTCAAATATCTTATAAAAATTGTGTACTTTTGCATTTGAAATTAAATCAATCAATTTAATTGTATGATCATTAATCAGATAAAACTTATAAAATATAAAATTTCAAGAATTTCATGACTAATACGTATATGTGCTTGGTAAAATTAGAATATATAGTTAGGGGTGTGCAATTGGTCGGTTGGATTCAAACAAAAATAAATACGTGTATCCAAAATTTTACTCAGTTTGACAAATTATGAACTTAGTCAAATTTATAAAAATATAAACCGAACAAACCGAAAAATAAAATAAACTGAATTTTTATCTTATTTATTCGGTTAAGCTGAAATTACATTAATTAAAAAGGAATGAATAGAGGAATGACTTGATCTAAATTTTATCTTAATTTATTTGGTCAATACACCGCATGTCTTTCATATATTATATGTTTTTTTTTTCATTTTTTTCATTTTTATTTACGGTAGTGGAATACATTGATCTATATTTTAATCTTTTAAATGTGAAAAAAATTTACATGAGAACTGACTACTAAGGTCTTCATAAAGTAAAGAAATTAACGGGCCATGTAAATGCTTAATTGATTATTCTCTCTTCGCATCTCTGGCTCTTCATTTTTTATTTTTTCTAGCTCCTTCCTCGCGTTGTTCGAAAGTTACGACAGAGATGGAAACTTGGATTATTGGAATTGTAAAAATTGGCATCTCTCCGTCAGATCTGTCGGAGAAAACAATGGAGAGATCTCTGCTAGGTCGGTATCATCCATTCTTTCTCTTCGAGTCTCGTATTTAGAAACCGAATCTATCACGGCTTGAAAAAAAATCCTAAATTTTCGCTCTCCATTAATTCTCAGCCAGCTATAACAAAATTTGGCGCTATTTTGTTCTATCCGAAACCTCAATTTGGCGCCATTCATGGCTTTATTTATATATTGTATTTTTGGGTTATTTTATTTCAACTTGTGTAGTTGTGTTTGTGTCATACCAACGCTCATCCATTTTTCTGGTAAATTAAAGTAGCTTCTCTTGCTTTAATTTTAAATTTTTTATTTGTGTAACGCTGAATAAATAAGAGCTAAATCTCGGTGTCCCTTAGACTGTTGTGTATTTGTATTGATTTATTGACCAATCTAGTTTTGACTGTATTGTGCTATCTTCAGGACATGTTATTTCTTCTTTGAAGTTGGAACTATCATGCTTACATTTATTTTTCATGATATTTTTTTGTGTTTTGTGTTGTGCTACTCTTGGCTGCTAGTATTTGGTCATTTCTTTTGTACATAGAAATTATACATAGAAATTACTAGTATTATACTCATTTTGACCAGCATATTATCTCACTCTACTAATATTCTTGATTTGTAGATGTCTTTTATGGAGATGGAGAAAACAGACAACCTTTTTGATGATGATGTCGAAATTGTTCAACAATCTACAATAGAAACACTTACTGATGTGAGTAATTCAAAAAAGAGGCGTAAGAAATCTAATGTTTGGAAGGAGTTCACTGAACTTGATAGTGTTGATTTTCCTGATAAGAGGGAAAGAGCTCAGTGCAATTATTGTACCAAGATCTTTTTTTCAGAATCAAGATTGAGAACTAGTAATCTGAAGCGACATTTAAGCACTTGTGCTAAGCGTTCTTCTGTACCAATAACGGGAAGCGATAAGGAGGTGGACCAAGGAGTGTATCGTGAAAAACTTGCTATGGCAATTATGCGACATGGTTATCCTTTTAGTTCTGTTGAGCATGAAGGTAACAACACCACCAACTTATCTAGTTAACAATTGTGTTCTATTGCCACTTTATACTAGAGTCAAATTCAATTTGATAGAAGCATCATTTTCAGTTATGAAAAATATGTAATCTAATTTTTTTTACTATTCATTATAGGTATTCGAGATATCCATGCATATTTGAATGGAACAGCTAAACCAATTAGTAGAAATACCATCAAGGCGGAATGTTTGAAGTTGCATCATCAGTTCAAAGAAAAGGTGAAGGCTGAATTGGAGAGCATGTCTAATAGAATTTGCCTTACCAGTGATCTATGGACGTCGTGCACCACTAAAGGGTACCTCTGTCTTACTGCTCATTATGTCGATAATGATTGGAGACTAAATTCAAAAATATTGAATTTTTGTCATGTTCCACCTCCACACACAGCAAACAACTTATTCCAGATTATTTGTAATTTGTTAAAGGAGTGGGGGATTGATAAGAAAATATTTACCATCACTTTGGATAATGCAAGCAATATGGGTAGCATGCAGGAAATGTTGCGGGAGGAACTTACCTCTTTGTTGTGTGGTGGTGAATTTTTTCATATTCGTTGTTGCGCTCATGTGTTAAATATTATTGTTCAAGACGGGATAAAAGAGTTGGGTGATTCTATAACCAAAATTCGTGAGAGTGTGAAGTATGTTAGTGGTTCAGAAGGTAGAAAAATAAAATTTGAGGACTCTGTGAAGTATTGTGGTATTGAAAGTTCAAAAGGATTGTGGTTAGATGTGCCTACAAGGTGGAACTCTACCTTTCTGATGCTTGAAAGGGCTATTTATTATCGTCGTGCATTTGCAAATTTGGCAAGAACCGACACAAACTATTTGAATTATCCTTCCAATGAAGAGTGGGGTAGGGTGGAGGAAATTTGTGGTATCTTGAGGCCATTCTTTGATATCACTAATTTATTTTCTGGAACACATTACCCTACTGCCAATTTGTACTTCCAAAGTGTGTGGAAAATTCAGCTTCGTATTAGAGAGGCAACTTGTAGCTCTAGTGTTGTTATTCAAAGGATGGCAAAAAAGATGGAGGAAAAATTCAACAAGTATTGGGAAGATTATAGTTCAATTTTCTCATTTGCTGTAGTACTTGATCCAAGATACAAATTAAAAATTGTGAAATTTTGTTACCAAAAGCTTGGATGTGGGTATGAAAATAAATGGGTACAAATCCGAGACCAGCTGAGAAAGTTGTTCAATGAGTATTCAGTTGTGAAAAAGAGAGATGCTTCAGCTCCTAAAGTTGTTGAATCAAGTTATGCCTCTATAGAAGATCTTGACGTTGATATTAGTGTAAGTGCCTCTTTTCTTAAATTATTTATTATATTGTAAGCTAAAATATTTCAAATTGAACTAACTTCTTAACTTTGTAGGCATTTGCTGAGTTTGATGAAAATCTCGATTCAAACAAGACTCAACTTGACATTTACCTTGAGGAACCAAGACTTGACCACAACATAGATTTAGATGTGCTTAATTACTGGAAGAAAAATCAAAATCGCTATCCTGAGCTTGCTGCCATGGCTAGAGATGTACTAAGCATTCCAATTACCACAGTTGCATCTGAATCGGCATTTAGTATGGGGGGTAGAATTTTAAACAAATGGAGAAGTTCACTATTGCCTGAGAATGCAGAAGCTTTAATTACAACTCGCAATTGGATTTATGGATATGAAGGTATAAGATAATATTACTTTATATTAGACCTACAATTCTGTTTGATACACAGATGCTTTGAAATTTTTTGATGTATTATTTATATTCTTTTATTATTGCAGCGTACACAAGTGATATAGAAGATAGCACAAAAGTTTTAGGCGAAGAACTTAATATTGTTGGATCAGCAAAGTCAGGACCCGTGGGATCTAAAATCATCGGATCATTCAAATCAAGTGGAAGTTCTACTGCTTCAAATAACCTAGTTTAAAATATCTCTTGTTTTATGCATGTTAGGTTGGTAAAAGAATAAATTGTTATCCATATTTGAATTCAAATATTATGTGGATTGCTTCAAATAACTTAGTTTTGTGAGCTTGAATTTGAGCTTATTTTACATTTGTTTTGCATATTTAAATTATAACTGGGGTATAATTTTGTTGCTAATAAATTATTTTTGGGAATAAAATAGCATGTTTTCTTATTTTTTTGTGATGTAAGTATAATTTGGATTTAATGGTTTGATAATTGTCTACTCGTTGCAAATTTTGAAATTGAATTTATCAGAGGAAAACTCATCTCAATGTCAGGTATGGAAGTACTCCCTTCTTTAAAAGAGTCACCAAGTTCCAACACATTAAATGTTCGATATAATTAAGTACAGAAAAATAATGAACATTAAATGTTCGATATAATTAAGTACAGAAAAAATAATGAAAGTAGTTTTTATTTTCAAACTTCTATAATAGTGAATGAAAAACAACCGTGTTTATATAAAAAAATATTATCAATTTTAGTTATTTAGAAAAACGTACTAAATATAAAATTTTAATTATAAAAATATCTTTGTACAAATATGAAGAATTATATGAACTAAATATAAATAAAATATTATATGTCAGATATCAATCCTTCTCGGTTCGGACTAATTTAAATTCGAATAATTATCAGTTCAGGTATCATATAGTTTCAGATCATTTCAGATTTAGATTTTTTTCGATTAATAGATCACATCGGATCAGATAATTTATATACGAATACCTAATATTTACGGGTTTATTTAGATTCAGATTTCTTTGGATTCGGTCAATTATGGGTTCGGTCATTCAATTCTCTAATTTTAGTAGATCCGAGTCGGGTTCAGATTAATCAATTATCGGGCGGACTATTTCGGTCGGGTCAACTTTTGCCAGGTCTAATTTATATACCTCTCTCTCGCTCCACTTTCGCGATTTCACAGGTGATTATTTCTATAACCGATCTCAACTTTCCTCTTGGATCCTTACCTCGTGAGTCGTTCTTCTTCTTCGTCGATCATCTCTATCAAATCGCTCATATTCTTTGCCGATATCTGTTTTCTTCTTCCATCACTCGCGATTTATTTCTTCTTGCAATCAAATTTTCTTTCTGTGGCGAGCTCTTCTTCCTCTTCTGTCTAAATCAATTGCACATTATTTTGTCAATTGCTCTGGCGATCTTCTTCCTCTAGTAGATGAATTTCAAGTATTTCACTAGCGTTTAAAAAGTATGTTATTGATTTTTAATTATCTTCACTGGTGTTTTAATTCTTTTATTGTAACTTTTGCTATGAGAATTCACTAATGAGTGATGTATTTTTTATTATCTTATTTTTTGCTTCTAGTTTTGTGATTGATTGAAGATTTAATGTACAAATTTTCATGTTCTACCTTTGTAATTGATATATACTGATTGACAATTTGTACGCTGATTGTTAATATGTACTGTATAAAGACATTTAATGTACTATAT
Source organism: Schoenoplectus triqueter (assembly GCA_964058805.1). Taxonomy (NCBI): domain Eukaryota; kingdom Viridiplantae; phylum Streptophyta; class Magnoliopsida; order Poales; family Cyperaceae; genus Schoenoplectus; species Schoenoplectus triqueter. Next base: position 30,859 of record CAXKVV010000065.1, on the reverse strand, counting down.
AGAGACATATTTTGTATTATATAGATAGATATTAATATGTATACTGATTGATAACATATTATATTAGTTGTTATAACTGGTATGAAGACTTTCATATCATTTCTATATAGGAACATGTTATATGGCTCATAGTGAGATATGAATTTATTTACTGATTGATTTTAAGGTGTGTTATGTACTATATTAAGACTTCTGATTATGAATTATAATACGTCTGGTAATGCATATTAAGACTTATGTTTATTAGATGATAATTTATATATTTTTTTGTTATATGATAGGATAATATGACATCTTTTGATTTAAATGAAAGTTATGGAGGTCATTTATCAGATAATGATGAATATACATATGAATTGAATTTAGATGCTCTTTTTGTTGATGATAATGTAGAAGGTGAAATAATATATAGAGAAGATGAGGGTGGAGATGGAGAGGTGGAGGGAGAAGGAGAGGGAGAAGTTGATGATGTGGATAATGAAACATTTGTAGTAAATGCCCCAAGTGTTGGGATGGAATTTGATTTAATTGAGGAAGCACTACAGTATTATCAATTTTATGACAAACAATTAGGTTTTGGTGTATGCAAAAGGTCATCACACAAAAAGGATGAAGATATCTATCATTGTTCATTTGCATGCCTCAACCATAAAAAGTTTGTTATAAAATATTATGATAAATCATCCATCCCGAAAATGCGTAGGGCTGTTGTGGGAACTAAGTGTAAGACGAGTATAATAATTGGAGACAATGATTTTACTGGTACGTGGGTTATATGCACAATAAATTTGGAGCACAACCATGATTTGAATCCAGATTCTTCTTTTTTGATTCCAAGTTATCGTTACATACCTATAAGATTTTAAAAAATGTTGGAGTATAATGAGGATCTTGGTATGGCATCAAAGGATAATTTTGATATTGTGATAAAAAGTACCGGGGGTTATGGTAATTGTACCTTTACACGTAGGGATGCTCGTAATTATTTAGATAAATACTAAAGAAGAAAATTGAGGGTAGTTGGAGGAGATGATGCGGTGTTGCTTGCTGATTATTTTAAAAAAAATAATTGGAGGATCAAAAAATTTTCTTTTCTTACAAATTTACAAATGAGGGCCATTTATGAAATATTTTTTGGGCTGATGGGCGTGGTCGGGCAACGTACAAATATTTTCATGATGTGTTGGTTCTGGATGCTACGTACCTAACAAATAAGTAAATTTCTTATGACTGTTAATGTAATAATGTGTATAGAGTACTTTTTATGTATTATAAAGATAACTTATCATGACTGTCAATGCAATAAGATATATTATTTACAGTATTATATATAAAGAATTTATATATTTTATTAAGAGACTAATTTTATTAGATATAAAGAGTTCTTATCATGACTGTCATTGCAGTAGTATTTATTATGTACAGTATTATATATAGAGACTTTTTGTATAACATATAGATATTATTGATATTAGGTATAAAGATTACTGTTATGGGTTATAAAGATCACTTATGTGAACTTTCAGGTATGACATGCCACTGGTTTTGTTTGCTGGTTTGAACCACCATTGGCATACAGTAAATTTTGGTTGTGCACTTCTTGCAAAAGAAGGTGAAGAAGAGTATAAATGGTGTTTAGACAAATTTGTACAATGCATGGGCGATGTAAAACCTGGTGAAATTTTGACCGACCAATGCCCAAGTATTGAGAAATATATAGAATTTGTGTTATCTTCCGAAACAGTTCATAGATTTTATTCATGACATATTTTACATAAGTTGGCTGCTAAATGGGAGATTCTAAAATTGAATGTGTAAAGGATATTATGTATAATTCACGTACTGTGGTTGAATTCGAAACAAGATGGCACAATTTAATGGATGAACTCAGGTATCGGGAGAATTCTTGGTTCAAATCAATATATAATATGAGAGAGAGATGGGTACCAGCTTACATGAATGGTAGATTCTGGGCTGGAATGACAACTACCTAGCGTGTTGAAAGCTTGAACAATTTCTTAAAGAAATACTTGAGGCAGAAAGTTACGCTTGGTGAATTTGTTATTAGATTTGAGAAATCTTTGAAAAGAATATGGGAGAGAGAGCATGAAGCTGAACATAATTGCAAGTATAGAATCCCCAGGTTGCATTCTGCATTGAATATCGAGAGACAGTTTTGGGATGTGTATACGAATAATATTTTTACCGATGCCAAGATGAGTTAAAAAGGTTGTGAACTTGACGTCAAGGTTTCTCTTGGAAAGAGATGAGTTTCGGTGTATCTTGTTGATAATTGTCATGGTCGAAATTATGAGGTATTGTTTAATCCAAATGATAAGATAGTTTTCTACATCTGCAAATATTTTGAAGTTAATGGTATTCTTTGTGCACACTGCATTGAGGTTTTGAAGCAAGAACGGTAGTGTTCAGTACATGAGAGATATATTGTTGATAGGTGGAGGAAAGACATCAATATGTCTGATCTGGTGTTTGTTGGGTCTTTTTGCTTAAATAGAATTCAGCAAAATAGGTAATATTTTTTCATCATTCCCAGCTGACATATCCAATATTAAGAATTATAATGTTTATTTTATAGTACTTCTAGTATAACTATTGAGACTTACTGTACATATATTCAGTAACTGATTTTTTACTTTTTCATAGGTTTTATGAGTTGACAAGAGGAGCAAATCCATTTGTTGAAGAATTACTGAACTTAGGTTCTGTTAGTGATGATTTACATGCTCAAGTTTTGAATGGTTTGCAAGCTTTGGTGAATCAAATAAGAGGTTTATAATGTTTTTTGCTTATATTTTACAGAAAGTAGTATATTGAATTATAATTTTCATTATAGTTTTATTTTAAAAAATATAAGAAATAGTGTTACTAGAGAAGAACACAGTAATGATGGAAATACTTGTAGCAATGCCATAGAGAGTGGCTCAAGAGTCAGGGGACGAGGTGGTTCGAGAGGCAGGGCACGATGTGGTTCAAGTGGTAAAGGTATATTAATTAGTATTTAATTTACTTTTTTTTGTATATTTATAAACATATATATGCTAATACTTTTATTTGGTATTTCAGGTAGAGGCTTAGGTGGTAGAGGAAGAGACAGTAGTAAGTTTAAGTACTTGGTGTGATATATGTGAAGACATTATGTCGGTTGTTTAGATACTACTTTTATATGAGTTATAAAGTATTATTATTTTATTACTGGTCTACCAACTGTTGATGAAGGAAATGGGCAAGAGTCTTCAGTACAATGCAATAATGCTGCATATGAAGGTTTTTCTAATGTTGTAGCAATATAAGTAGCAGTATCAATTTTAGGGTTTTTTTATGTTGTTCAACATGCTTGACATGTTTGGAGAAGAAAATTTAATGAAAATGCACAAACTTGTTTAACTTGTATTTTAAATAGACTTAACTGGCAGAGGCAAACATTATAGCTAATTTAAAGACTTGCTATGTTCCATTTGAAGATTTCTATAATTTTATATAAGTATTTCTTTTTGAATGATTAAAAAATGATTGATTATTTATTACAGGCCTCCCAACAGTTGATGAAGGAAATGTTCATGATGTTGAAATTGATTTTTTTGTGAATGAGGTAGTTAATTGCACGCCAAATTTCAAGTTGTTACCGCCTGAAAAATCGAAGCGGAAAGAAAAACCACGAAAAAGAACTATCAAGAGTGCATTTGATCTTGCCATTAAGAAAAGCAAGAATTGAATGTAAAAAAATTTCAATTAATTTTGAATAACTTTATAATTTTTTTTTGCTATATAGATTCTTTTGATTTTTCTAGCTGAAAATTATAAATATGACTGTTAAGACATATTACACGATATATAAAGACTTCATTATCATAGTTATTTGATAAGTTTAATTTTTAATTAGTTATATTAAGTGAGATCACTGGTATTAAGACATGTTAAAATATATTACACGAATGATAAAGACTTCAACATCAAAGTTTAAATACTTCATTTCAATAAGATATTAATATTGTTGTAATAATTATTTAGCAATATTACATATTTTGAAGACATTTTGTAAAATATATAAGAAATTTTTTTAAAAAAAAATAATATACTTCATTATAGATGAAGACTTTCATTCAATTGTATAAAGGCTTTATTCAATGATATATTTTTTTGTTTGACATGCATGAAATACAATGTTAAATATGACTTAGAATTTATTTATTAAACCATATTACACGGATTATAGAGACTTAAATAGTATAGATTCAATACTTTATTTCAGTAAAATATCGATATTATTTCAATAATTATCTAGTAGAATAACATATTTTTCAGACACTTTAAAATATAGACTTTATTTAAAAAATAGAAAAAAAAACTTGTACTATAGACTTCACTAAAAAAAGGAAAAAAAATTAAAAAGAAATAATGTTTGTACTGGATAAGTTTATTTCACTGGAGGGATGCTAATATTTGTATTGAATAAGTTTGTTTCACTGGAGGGATGCTAGTAGACAGTTACAAATTATTTCAATGGAGGTCATTGTGTCTCTTTTATTTCAAATTGAAACGACATATCATCATTTAAATAACATTTATGGCATCATTCTCAGTTCACACTTCCAAGAGTGATAATAGGCGAAAAAATGAGAAGACATTGAGAGGAAATTTTGAGGAGAGAGTCAGGGTTTTTGAAAAGCGATAATAGTTGAGAGATCGAGTGTGGTTCACGATGTCTAATCAAGTGAGAATGGCAATGGCGATCGAAATGAAGAATGGCAATGACGATCAGAAGGGCAATCAGAGACGTCGAGATCTAGAGATCGATCTAAGAGGTGGTGGTGACAAGCAATCGGAGGATGCTGATAAAGGTATTCACATTAGAACCAAAACATTAACTATTTATTGAGATTATTGTTCTATATCTAGTTTTAAGGGTTATGATTTTAGATATTAAGACTTGATAAAAGAAAACATTGCTTATTTATTGAAAAATTTAAATTACGTTTAGTTTGTTAGGCATGATTTTTTATTTTGATTTGTTTATTTCGTATGGAAGGAATTCAGTGTTATAATTTTGGATATTAAGACATGAGAAACTAAATTATTGAATTATTTTAAAAAAATTTATTATAGAGTAATTTTTAGGCTTGTGCAATGTATTTAGTGTTACAATTCTGTATATTAAGAAATTACAAGAACTATTTGAATAACTTTTAAAATTAGAAATTAGAAACTATTTACATCTAGTTTTTAGGCATAGTATATGATATTATAAGACTTAGTACATCATATATGAAGACTTAAGTATTAAAAATCCAAATACATTAAAAATCGTATATTTTTGAAGTTCTTAATTATGTCATTTTTTTTAATAGAACAACAAGATGGAGACCGTGTACAACAATATGAGTGTCGTGTGAAACAAAAATTCTTGCAAATAAATGAACTTCTATTCCAAGATATCTTAATTTGGTTAAAAGTATTAATAATTTTTGTAGTGTGAAATCAATAATATCTAATTTTCTAGTTAGTTACTTCCATCAGGAAGACCTCCAATTAGAAAAGAGAACTCTAACGACGATGGAAATCAACAAAATGAGCAAGGTGATATTTTTTAAAGTCTAATTATTTCTTTATATAGATTTATTTTTATATATTTTTTAATACTTGCTGAGTAACTATATATACTTGAAATTGTATATGGAAGTTTCTTTTTTAAGTGTAATTCCCTGCTTCATTTGCATTCATCAGAAAAAGCTCAAAGTGAAAAAGAGAAATCTAAAGATGATGAGAATCAGCAAAAAGAGCAAGGTGATACTTTGTTAATTGTATATATAGATTTCATTGCATCTATTTTAATACTTGACTAAGTGTCTATATAGACTTACAGTTGTATATCATAGTTTGTTTTGTAAGTCTAATTCCCTCTGTTTCTTTTGCATTCATCAGAAAAAACTCAAAGTGAAAAAGAAAAATCTAAAGATGGTGAGAATCAGCAAAAAGAGCAAGGTGCTACTTTGTTATTTGCATATATAAATTTCATTGCATCTGTTTTAATACTTGACTAAGTGTCTATATAGACTTGCAGTTGTATATCATAGTTTGTTTTGTAAGTCTAATTCTCTCTGCTTCTTTTACATTCATCAGAAAAAATTGAAAGTGAAAAAGAAAAATCTAAAGATGATGAGAATCAACAAAAAGACCAAGGTGATACTTTATTATTTGTATATATAGTTTTCATTGCATAGTTTTTGATACTTGACTAAGTGACTATATAGACTTGAAGTTATATAAGTTTCTTATTTAAGACTATTTGTCTTCTGCATTTGCATTTAGAAAAATCTGCTGGTGGAGGAGTCCCAAAATGATGGTGAAAGTAAAAATGAGGAAGAAGGTGATAAATTATTAATTTATATACTATTAATATATTTAGTTATTAGATTTATATCTTTAATATATGAATGAGTAGCTATATAGACATTAAATTATATTTATGATTTTTTTTCTAATAACAGAATTTCAAGGTGGACAGCGGCCAAAGATATATGAACCTCCACGCAGGGGGCGGTCAAAAGGCTGGCGAAAATGTTGCTTTACTTTGTTAGATATAGAGACTTGTATATTAGATAAATATGAACTCATGCAAAGACTATTTTGAGTTTGAAGACTTCAAATGGATAGTTTTAGGACTTTAGATGTCAGGTATAAAGCATTTAGAACATATATATTTTTAAGATTGTATGCATGCCAGTTATAAAGACATTTGCACTTATTACTCTCACTACTATATTTGTTTGCAGCCACTGACTTAAAAAAGGTTAAGGTAGTAAGGTACACGATCATAACCAACAAGTACTATGTGGATGTAGCAATGAATTTCTTCCACAAGGATGTGTTGAAAAAATTGACGGCTGAACACATGAAATTGCTTGCATTGACTCCTTTTCTACACTTGTTTGCATTTCCAAAGAACTCACAAGCAAACAATGTCATTCTACACAACATTTTGCTGATGTGGGATGGTTCAGAAAAATATTTCAATTTTAAAGGGGCAAAATTGGAATTCACGGTTGAGAAAGTGTCTCTCATAATGTGCTTGCCATCTAATGGAAATCCAGTAGTGTACAAGAGGAAAATGATTACAGATTTCAGTCTTCGAGCCAGACACTTTAGGTTCAATCAAGATATTAGTCGCCATCAATTGGAGCAGGCCATTCTAAAAGCAATATATGACAAAGTTGTTGCTGATGATGTTGTTGAGCTGCTTATTATGTACATTTTCACAACAATATTATTTCCTCAAGCTGGTGGTACTGTTCCAGTTCACATATTTCATTACGCGGAGAACATCGAAAAATTATGGTTTTTTTCTTGGGGTGAAGCGGTCTTTCAAATGTTAATGGATAATATTCCTTTTTGTTCCATCTGGTGTCGTAACATGGAAAATGGAGAAGAGTGTGATGGGGATGGGTCTAGTGAAGATGAGGAAGAAAAAAGGAGAAATAGAAAGCAAGAAAGGACTATCAGAAAGGAAGAAAGGACCAGCATAAAGAAAGACATCAAATTGTCTTTCTAGGTGCACTTTGACACTGATAGTAAGTTTTGTGACATGTAATCGATTTTTTTTAATATGATGGCATTTAAAACTCATGGAAGTAGTTTACTTGAGTTTGAAGATTATAAATTGGTAATTTTTGGACTTTGCATTTCAGCTATAAAGACTTGTATATATATAAGTAAAACTACTAGAAAGAATTACTCAGTGAAGTTTGAAGACTTCTAATTGGTATTGTTAGGACTTTAAATGTCAAGTATGAAGACTTATCTATTAGATGATTAGAAAACACTGAAAATACTTTATGTTGGTTTAAATACATCAAATAGGTAGTTATAGGACTTTATTTATCAAATATAAAGAATTAAAATTGATAGTTATTTGACTTTACATGTCAAGTATAAATACTTGTTGATTAATAATTTGATAGTACATATTTGAAAATTAATTTTAAATTTCTCTTTTTGTAGGTGTGGTTTTTTTAGCACATCAATTTTCATGCAACAAGAAGGTATATTGGACATGTACCTATGTACCTCAACTAGAAGCTTCATATAACCTGGAAGAGGCAGGGTTTTAAAAATGCCCTTGTAAATATTCATCCGGTTTCAATTGATAGAAAATAACTTTCTTATGAACCGAAAGAGCTTATATTGAGGTATGTCGGTTTTGTGGCTATTTCATATCTGCAGATGTTGAGCAACCCTACTTCATTGCAAAGAATACATAATAAGGATATTTTATTAATGTTGATTGAGATGACCCCTATTTATTGGAAATTTAGAATGGTTCCATGTGATTTTCTCTTGAATGAAGCTCCTTCTGAGAGGTTTGAGGAGCTGAATTATGAGGATAAGCCGAAAAATACTCCAGGCCTCGATGACATTAGTTTGTCATTACAACAAAAGATTTGCGAGCATGCAGATCTTCTGTAATGGCGGCTTGGTATCCATGCTAAGTTAATGAAAGACTGTAAGACATTTCATGTCCAATTTTAGTTTATAATTTTTAATTCACACTTCATACTACTACTAGGATTTTAGAGTACAAGTATAAATCCTGCAGAAGCAAATAATTAAAATTTGAACACACTGAAATTAAATCTTTGTAGTTCTTGTTTAAAGACTTGAGACTGCAGATATAAAGACATCATGATTTAAGTAGACTTGTAGACTTGTGAATATAAATATTAAGACTTCATAATTTAAGTATAGGGACTTCATGATTTAAGTATTGTGATAATTGTAATGTTAAAGGTACCGGTGCAGAAGAGAAAGATGCTCAATCTTCAGGTAAGAAGATAATGAAAACTCCTCGAAGCCCTTTTGAGAAGAGAAAATTATCTTACAGCACCAAGACACCAAAGAATGGCAAGGTTCCAGCCAAGAAACGAAACAAAAATGATGAAGATTGTGAATTTGATGGCAATAAAATGACGCCACCAAATTTTAGTCTTCAACTTACTAATAGGGAGGACAAGAGTACACCAAAAGACCATAAAGTAAACGAAATAAAACCCTGAAATCTGTAGTATGTCTTGATGACAATGATGAAAATTTTAAATAACCTACTATAGATGATAGTGTTAAAGAATAAATTAGTTATGATGAATGGAAGTATATAATGACTGCAATTACTCCCTCCTCTCAAGTAGATTTCAACTTCAATGTTGAAGGCTGAACATTCAAAGAAAGTATTTTTGGTGATCCAAAAGAGGGAGAATTGATGGACAAGCCAACGTTGCCATTAAAAAGGTGGAATTATAAGGGGCATGAAGAAGTTAGTGACATAGTCACGATTATGCTTGATAGCTGGATTGTACATTTATTTGAGGGAAAATTTCAAAAAAATGACCTTTCATACAACAATAAAGAAGAGATTTTTTACATATTCAAGAGCGTTGCAGAACTTTTACTTGATAAATATATTTTTGCAGAGGTATGAAGTACTTCTTATTCACATTTGAAGAGTTATAACGTTAGCTATAAAGACTTGCATAATGAACAATATTTATTTTGATTTTTTTTTGACAATGCAGATTGTTGAGATTGTTTTGCACATCATGCAAAAGGAAACACCAGTTGAGAGCACTTGATTCTTTATTAGTCCTTACAATGCTGTAAGTTATTTCTGAACAATTAAGACTTCAATTTTTTTTAATATTAACTTCTGTTTCGACTATTTTTAACTCCAAATATTTATTTTGTTGTAATGTAGTCAAAGACTCACAATACAAGTTTCTTTTTACTTTCAAACTGAGGAGCCGCATTTATTTAGCGATCAATTTAATTTTGCTAAATGGTTATTTGTACCTTTATGTAAAAATGGGCATTGAATAATTGTTGTTGTCGACTTATCAAAGGTATAAATCAATTTGTACAACTCACTGGGAAATGAGAAATGGAAGCGAGTTGGATGAATTGTCCATTACAAAGGGAATCCTGTGACTGCGCAATTTTTGTGTTGCATTATGTTTTCAACATCATCACTAGAAGCCCCGTGAATTTTACACAAGCAATTCATTTTGTTAAAGCCTCAATGCTTTGTCATATATTTTTGTCAGTTTGTTTATTTTCTTATTGACTAAACATAATTTAAAAATATATTTTGTTTGCTTTGTAGGATAATATTAGAAAGGAGCGTCTCATTCTTTTCTATAAGATTCTTACCCACGACACAAATGATCAAGCGTGGGTATTATAAGAAATGAGCGTCTCATTGTGGGTTTTAGACACTTATTTTGTCTATTATTAAGACTTGCTCTTTGTAGTATTAAGACTTGATATGTTGTGATGATATTAGGACTTCTACTTGTGTGATTTGGTTTTGTTAGTGAGACTTGTGATGGTTAGTTTTAAGATGTGTCCGTTCAGATATTAATACTTGTTATTTTATGATGATCTGACATATTATGTTGTGCGATTTATATTTAAAATTTCTGATATTAGGAGTTCTAATTTGTGTGATTTGGTTATGGTTGTGAGACTTGTAATGGTTTGTTTTAAGATATGTTCCTTCGGGTATTAATACTTGTTATTTTATGATGAAATTCAGTGTTATTATGTTGTGGGATTTAGATTTAAAATTTCTGATATTATGTGATGTCGTTTTTCTACTTTTAAGACTTTAAACGGTTAGTTATAAGAGTTCGAGAATTATATATATAGACTTTCTGAATCCTTATGACCGCACTAATTTGAATTGAAAATCCTGGACTTGCCCAAACCTGATGGGCTCGATGAAAAAGTTTAATGATCAAAATATCACTTCATGTAATGGATATTAAGTTTTGTTTGGTAAATAATAACACATGTAAATATTATATTTTAAGACTTGATCTGAAGTATTAAAGTTGTAACGTATATTATTAAGATTTTGTAACCGCCCGTATAACGGCCAGTTTCATCTTCATAATCATGGTCAACGGTTTTTTTAATTAAAAATATCATATCCTTTATTAGTTATTAAAACTTTATTTCTTACTATTAAGACTTGCTACGAATAGTGTTAAGACTTGGCTATAGCCCGTAGGGCGGTAGTCAGTTTGTATGTTCGGGAACGTAGTCAGTGGAGGTCAACGTCTTTTTTACTTAAAAAATATAATATCCTTTATTAGTTATTAAGACTTTATGTGTGACTATTAAGACTTGTTGCGGATAGTGTTAAGACTTACGGGCGGTAGTCAGTTTGCAAGTTCGGGAACGTAGTCAGAAAAGGTCAAGGTCTTTTTTAGTTGGGATACAGATCAGAGTACAGGTTTGGGGTACAGTTAGTCGGTTTCAAAAAAAATAGGGTCCTACTTTATGGTATCATCGATAAATTATATATAAGTTTAAATAAATTTCAAAGGATTGACCTAATAAATTATATAAATATCAAGGGGTTGACCTTGATTTCAACTCTTAATATAATTCATATTGTTTAGGAATTTTATGGCTTATTTTCCAGGCAGCAAAAGAACACGGCTACTTTATTTTCTGGGGAAGTCTACAGGCAGCATGTATGGTTTTAGCAAGTAAATCATATCAACCTCTTCCTGTTCATCGTGTCCATTCATCTGATATGTTTTGTCTTCACTTGGGTTATTTATTGTGTTAAGAAGTCCTCTCATGAGTTGATCTTCGTTCCTGCGCAAGCCATTTGCTTTTTTTTTTCTCAAAAGGATTCTTTTCTCACCGAAAATGTAATAGCTTTTCTTTTTCATAATTCTTAACTACGACATACAGAAAATATTGCAATTTGGTTGACTTCACGTGGATTATTGTTAGTGAAACAAGCACAAAAAAAAGACTAATTTGAAAACAATTGAACAACAAACAACATTAAAGCCAATCCATAACAATATTTCACGAAAGTACGAAGGGGCGGTCATAATAACGTATAGTCACTTACTCAGGAGGTCTAAATTAAGATACATACTTCACATTTACTTTAACACCACAACCAATGCCTTGAAAAGTCTGCTCATCGTCCCCTGACAATTGAACTTGAAATTCAAATGGGTGGCAGATGACCGGTTCGCCTTCAGAAGAGAGATTGAAGGACAGTGTAAAGATTGAACCAAATGGAAGTGCAACCACAGGCCTCGATAGAGGGAGCAATATCTCCTTTCTAGGCCCAATAGTGACACGGTCAGCCCCGGTTTTCTCCTTTTTGAATACATAGCTCACAGCCATAGGGTTCTGAAGCAGGGAATTTGATGCAGTTATTGTTCCATGGACTTTAGCCCACGAAAAGGAGCAGTTTGTTAGCATAACCCTCAAATGAGCCTCCACACTATCTCCATAGACTGCAAAGTTCACTTCAATGCGGCCGAAATAATTATCTAATATCTTGGACAACACCTTGTCATAATCAGAATCACGCCACAGGTCACAAGTGAGTTGTCTGTCAGTGAAGTCAAACTCTTGATACTTGAACAAGAAGGGAACGATGGAAACATAATCACATACAATCCATACACATCGTCTTGGGCCTTCAAGTATGGAAAACCCCTAAAGAATAATGGACAAGTCAATAGCATGCATTGTAAGACCAAAGAACATATTTAGTTGTTGTCCATAGTTACCTGAGAATCAATTTTGGATGGATCTCCACGGACACGCCTAAAAAGAAGGTGATGAGGTACACCAGTGTAAATCATTATGAAACCGTATACTTCATCTAACTTTGAATATTCAATATCAAGAAACTTTACTGAGAACACCTCTAAATAACTTTTTTTGAACCTATCAACCGGGGATGGGATAAGGTGCAACAATGCTCCTTGCACCCCACCTGCAACCTCCACAGACTCTATTGTATGGCTATCAACAGCTCTGCAGGACAGATAAGTATGCATGATTGAGTTGTATTAAACAAGATTTATGGGTAAGCTCTACTTCTTGCATGGTTAGAAGGTCAAAGGAGTTACCATGAAGTCAAAATTGAGGTGATTTATTAGTTAACTTCAAGTAAGATCATAGTCTGGCCAATTCAGAGCCTCATTTATATCGCGTACCTATATCCAATTTGTCGACAGCAGGTCTAAGGCGAATAACCATATGATGAGAAAGATATAATTGAGTCTTAACCATGGAATGAATTTTCAATCCCTAGTTGAAAAGCAATGGATGAAGACATTTCCAAAAAAATAAAATAGATCATGCAACTCTATTTAACTGGTGTAAGTTGAAAGAGAGATGAAGAAAAAAATAATGAATTAAAATGCGAGCAAACCTGGTGGCAACATCTTCATCACTGTTGAGGCGTCTCAACTTAAGAGATACAAAGGAGCAGTCATCATCAGAGATGTATTCTGATTCTGCTCCTTCATCACCTTCTCTATCAAACTCCTCACTTATTGCCTTCTCATCGTCTGTGACCTCTTCTTCTGCCTCATGCCCCTTTCTGCTGTCCTCCACAGCTTCTATCCAAGTCACCCTGACTTTGACCTTTGCATAGCCACCTTTTATAATCTGCTCTTCAACGGTGGAGTTGGACCTTGTACCAGCATGAAAAGAAACAGATTCGTTGGCAATTGATATGTCTCCAGAAGCACACCGAAGAGAGAGGTTAACATCAACGATCAGCGTGGACTCCCTTGGAATGACTGTAACCCTTCGTGATAGAGGGAGAGGGATCTCGGCCTTGGCAGATGGAGCAAGTGCAAGAATGACACAATTGTCACTCCCAATGCGATCAAACAAATAGCTTTTTGCCTCAAAATGGGGGACAGCAGTGTTGGAGGTCCTCACAGTACCATAAATCTCAAGGGGCATTTTTACTCCAGGCATCTCAACTAATTGCAAGTCAGAAATAGTGACTTCCAAGTGAGCCTCCAAACCGTCCCGGTACACTGCAAATTTCACTACTATGAAGCCATTTACAGTTTCCAACCAATCACCCATGAAAATGTCAGAAACGCGAAGAGTGCTTATCCAGAGCATTTTCGAAGTTTTTATATCACGACTGGAACAATAAAAAGGGCTCATGGAAAAATAATTCTCAATTTCTATGCCATGATGGGGCCCCGTGAGAACCAAGTAACCCTCTGAATTAATTTCTATCTGTTTGTCACCAGAAATATCACAGAGAACATGACTTGAGTCGACATTATTGCGAATTGTGGTAGTCAGGACTAAATTTTCTTCGACAATTTGGTCAATACCAAGTGTATGCTCTTTTTCCAAAAGCTTCACCGCAAAGATCTCAACTAGACAACGCTTTCGACCCCTCGCGTATCTGCAAAGGAAAGTTCATGATCAACTAAATCAAAAGGCTGCTATAGCATCTCTCCCTTTTTGCATTTCATTTAAGTTTCATTTCATGAGATGAAGATGAGAGAGGAGGTGATGAATTGGCTATATGGAGTTTTGGTGCAACATAATGAAATATCAGAATCGCAGTTGCATGAAATATTACATCAGAACCACTGGTATAGCACATCAACATGTTGGCTGGCGCTATGCTATTTCAATTCCAACTTTTAAAGCATACGCTCAGCTTGGTGTGAATTTAAAGGTGAACAGGCAATAGCCAATCCCACGGTATTATTTCGCAATCCAGGGGTTGGTCGCAAAAGTTGCATTCTTTTGGGTTTTTTTTTTTTGGTCCGGATGAGGACACTATACCTGGTGGAAGTAATTTCGACGCTTCCTGGTTTCGAAGGCGTCAGAGAAGACTCCTCTCCTGAGCCATTCTTCTCGTTGATTTCTCCTTCTCTTCCTGGAGTTGTGTCCATCGAGTCACACTTGTCTTCTAGAGATCTGATTATCATCCTTGGTTTTCGTGAAGCCCGAGACACCTTTAGGCTCTCCTCCTCTAGCCTTTCGTTTCACCACCGTCACCAGATCGTTCCCCTTCAGAAACACCACCACCGTCTCCAGCATCTAGGCTTTCTATTTCGCGCGATCTTCTCCTTTTTATCGAGTGATAAACTCGTTTTTAGTCCATTATAGATATTTTATATTTTATACAGGCCCGTTGGCCTATCTCGCCCAAAGGTGTTGCCTGCAGCTATTGAGGAGGAGGAGGAGGAGAACCATTGCCTGAAGCTCTCTTTCGGCTTCTCTTGACTGGAACGGTGTGGTTAAAGAAGGTTAATCAGTAAACTCTTATTTTTTTTTGTGCATCTTCTGAATGATGTTGAATTGTTGATTCTGAATATTCCACCTACATTTCTTATTAAGCACATCGTTTATATGAATGAACATCAAGTAAGGTCATATTTTGTGTATCTATATTGTAGGTACCAAGCAAGAGGGAAACCAGTGCAACAAACCTGCTAGTTGCATAGCCGTTGCATAGTGCCAGGATTGTATTTATTCTCTCTCATTATTCTTTGGTGGAGTTCTGTTTGTTAAATTACGAAGGAACTAATGATTGTGTCCCTTATTTTATTTTATCATGTGTTGAAAATAATCATGCTTATTTATTTTATATTAAAAAAGGACTTCTTATTGTAATTATTAGTATTGCATTCATCATATTCCAGAAGGCCTATGACAAGGGCATACACAGGACCAAGTAATATTCTCACATATATGTATAGATGCCTTGACTCTTTTCTTTGTTTCTTTTGATCGTGCAATTGTAATTTTTTTTTTTTTTGCATACTATAGGTTTTTCTTAGCAACATTGTTGTTTCTGATAGCAATGTAATTTAGACCCATTTTTTGCACCCCTGAGTTATAATAATAGGACTGTTGGAAAATCTTTTTAAGCTGTGATCAAGTTCGGCTTTTGAAAATTTTGTGCGAATTTGTGGAAGGGGAAGGATCATTTGATAATGGGCTATTGTGACATTTGCCCGCAGCTACACTGCAGTCACCAACTATAAAGCAATGTAGAAATATAAATTCCATCTCCCCCTATATACCTGACAGTTCAGCACGAAACCTTTTTTAAGCAACAGCTGGTAGCGAACGCTTGTTTTGCACGTGGGCGTCTTTGAAAGCTCAAACGTGCTATCTCGAAATTTATATGGTACGAGATATAAAGTCTCTATTACATTACCCAAAAGCATAATCCTAATCACACGGAACAAGCATGTTTGACAACAGTCTTGCACCAAGGATCTAACAATAAGAAAATTAAATGGCAAAGAGGTGACAAAAGACACTTAAACACATACACAAGCAAAGGAAATGAGTTTAAGCCGACCAAGTAACCTTAACTTTTGCTTTGGCATGTTGGCCCAGAATAATCCTCTCTTCGACGGAGCTTAACCTAGATGTACCATCAAACACAGCAGAACCAACTATGGGTGCATTCTGAGGCGCACAAGACAGAGATAGACTAACATCCACAACTAGAGCTGATTCACGTGGGATGACTGTTACATTCCTCGTCAAAGGGAGAGAGATTTCAGCTTTACTAGGAGGCCAAGGGGAGAGTTTGATACAATCCTGATGTGCAATATGTTTGAATAGAACACTTTTGGCTTCAGAGTTGACGAGGGTGCTATTGGAGGCTTTAATCGTCCCATAAACCTCGGGAGGTTTACCTGATGGTAGCAACCCCTCAAACTTGAAGTCAGAAAGAATAATCTCCAAGCACGCCTCCACGCCATCACTATACACAGCAAAATCCACCTCCATTAAGCCAATATTGCTCCTGACGCCCCTTCTTATGAACTGATCCATTCTCGGAGCATAGGCATCTCTCTTCCACAGAGTGCTTCCTTTGCTCGTGCCACAAAAAAACCGGCACTTGTCAAATAACCAAGGATATATGACAATAGTATCCTTCACTTCTACACCGCATTCTGGTCCAACAAGAGTCAAGTACACATCTGAATCAATTCGGGGATCCCTTTCGTCACAAGGATCCTCATCATAAGGATCCCCATCATAAGGATCCTCATAGAGAACATAATTTTTGCCACAGCCCTTAAGCAAGATGAGCCCAGCAATAGATTGGAGTTCAACTAATGTCTCTAACATAATTCGCACAGAAAATACCTCCACGAGAGCACGCTTTTTAATCACCTCACGCCTGCAAACAGTCAAACATATATAGTATAATATAATAGTTCTGTTTCCAAGTAACGAATAAAAGCGCACTTTTCAAGAGATAAAAGACTGAGGCCCATACTGTGGGGAGACATGCATTGCATCATCCTCTGCATGATACAGATATCTTTGGGTTTCCATGTCCCAATGTACCGTCTGAAACCCACAAACAATACAAATCCTGCAATTTACAATTCTATAAGATTAAATTAATTAAATAACAGAAACAAAGCTCCTTACCATGAAGCAATACAATTTAAAAGACACAAATTGATCATTATACATCAAAACAAATATATTTCAGCCAGCAGAAAAGAATCTAATTTCACAAAAAACTACAAGTCAGCTCCAGCATCACCAAACCAGTTTCCTTGGCCCACAGTTAATTATATTTTACAACAATATCGTTTATCAAAATACGACCAACTCTTCACTAAGGGCACATTGATACGCTAGAAAAATGTAAGAATCCTGAAAAATCCTGAAAACACTTTCCAATTATTGCAGTCCAGAGATTTTGCTCAGGAAAGTACTTTTTTTGTGCTTGATGAGCTAAAATTTGTGGTAAAAAATATATATGCACCTCATTAGTCAATTTCTACAGACATTCTAAAGATGTTATCAGTTAATTTCTATACACATTCTAAAGATGTAGCAGTGCAAATCACAAATTGATTATTTATAACTATTTTACAAGAACATTGTTCCAACCATTTTTTTAAATAAAAGCCTGATCCAACAAGCATAGTAGCTATAAGGTACAATACAGAGAAGAAATTTTGCAGTAACAAACCCTTCAAAAATCTCAATTTTCAAATCTGACCAAAAAAGCACCATTTGGACTAGACAAGAAATGACAACTAGAAACAAGTCCCTATAATTAAGCACATCAATAAATAAGTTCCAGCTAACCGCTCCAATGAGCAAAATATCCATAAGCTACAGTAGAGAAGAAATTTTGCAATAATAAACCCTTCAAAATTTCAAATTGAAATCTGATAAAAAAGCACTATAAAACAATTTGCAATAGACTTGACAAAAAAATTACAACTAGAAACAAGTTCCTACCATTAAGCATATTAACAAACCTGACTCAAATTTTATTTTTTTCCCAATACCAGTCACTGCACAACCAGGGTAAGTGAACCAAGTTTGAGTTGAGTTGAGGCCAAACCAGGTGTCTAACAGCATGAATGTGCTGGAAACAGGACACAGAGGTCTTAACAAAAAAAAAAAAAGTGAAGTTCATTGAGTGGAACAAATAATGCTGTCAAATTATCATAAAACTCTTAAATCTGCTTGAAAGGTATGAGATTGTAATTGAAATGATAATTGTGAGCCGAGAAGAGTTGTAGTCAATTTAGCCCCATTGGCTATAATGACAGTGAGTGGAGAAGAAGAGACAGTAGGTAAATTCAAACGGTTTACAATAGAGGGGTGAATATAAGAATGTGTACTTCCACTGTCAAGCATAGCTAAGATAGCAAGAGAGCCAATTTGTCCTTTAAATTTAAGAGTTTTATTTGTAGAAAGAAGCTGAGATGCACACATTGTAATAATAGTTGGGTCATCAGAAGGTGTAGTGCTAGAGACTTCATTTGGTGGTTCTATAGGAGTACAATCAACCTAATCTTGGAAGTCTTCTTCTTCCAAAACATGAAGCACTTTATTTTTACATTTATGGCCAGCAAAATACTTATCTTTATATCGAAAACATAATCCTAGAGCTTTTTTTTTTAATCTAAGGATAAAGGACTAGAAGTGGTAGAGTTTTGGATCTTAGTAATATCAGTATTCAGTAGTGACAGGGAAAGATTTATCAATTGTAGATGGAAAAGGTTTGGAAGGAACAGCAGAAGCATAAGAAGAAGATTTGGCAAGTGGTTTGAGCATTCTTGTTTGACTTTCCACAGCCTCTTCATTTGTCTTGCTAAATTGTAGGATTGTTTTAATGTGGAGGGGTTATATAACAGCACAACATCAGCGATTTCATCTTTCAACCCACTTAAAAAACCCAACAAATAATATTCTTCGTCAGAAAATTGTTTAGCAGTGATTTGCTAAATTTGGTCTACTTGAGAATTGAGCTGATCGACCTAAAATCAGTGGCGGTCAGGCGAGTAGAGAGATCGTGCATAACAGTAGAAATGTCATCTACACGATTCTCCCAGTCCAGCGGAGGAATGTGTACTTCATCAGAAGTAGAAGATGAACTATTCTTGATAGTATGAGTCATGGCACGATGAAAAGAAAAGCCCAGATGCAATCTTGATGCTCTGATACCAATTGTAACACTACTGAGTGTTTAATAGCGGAATTACGTTGAATTAACAACAAAACTCAAGAATTACACACATTAGCAGAAGTAATTTTAAGAAGAATAACAACTGAGCCAATTGGAACCAAATTGAGTTGGTGGAATTCACACTTTTCCTCCTTAATCACATAATCCAAACGTACAAGTTTTGCCCTTTTATAAACGATGCTTGTAGAAACCAAAGTTACAAGATTTAATAAAGAATTCTATTCAATAGATTATCGGGCTGTGATGTCAGCTTCAGTTAGTCTTCGACCGTTGAGATTCAATTAACGGAATAGCGCCCTGCCCGTTAATTGAATTGTCGTTGAAGCGGGTCCCATCTTCAACGACTGACCAGGTTTTAAGTATAGGCTGCCCCAGTTGTCTCCCTGCCGGAAGGATTAAAAGAGCTTCTTTGTTCAGACTGAGCGTTTGGTCTGGTTAAGTTTGAAACTGAGTCAAGTGCTGACAGTTTCTGTCGAAAAAAATGGCCATCAAGCAGGTTCTAATTGGTATACGTGAATAATTGGATTGCCTTAATCTTAAACCGATATTAAGACGAAAAAAAATCCTTCAAATTCGAAATCAAAATTCCGTCCCGCCATGAAAACCTTACCTTAAATATCGGAAACAACGGAAAAAACCATAGAGAATTGAAATGAACTTAGCGAAGCTAGAGATTCAGCATAGGTGAAGTACCTGAAAAAAAACCCTCGAATGGCCGCCGCGTTGGGAGGGGAAGGGAAGGGGAAGGAATAGAATCTGTGGGGAGGGGGCCGCTTCGGGCAGATTGAAAAACACTCCGGACACCTGCGAGTTTATTAAGTGACAGGATTGCCCTCATTTGTGAAATAATCATCTAAAAAAAGCTTATGAAAATATGACCACCACTGAGCCACATGCTTTAAATATCAAAATATAAAATTAAAGGATCGGAAAAATCTGCTAAAGCCTAAAGCCAAACTGTATTTTCTTCTTCTCATGATTTGATCTTTTTTTACAAATATTGATGCGTTAGTTTTTATTGGGCCAAAAGTTTATCAATATGCTCTCTAAAATAATAATAAATACAAATAAACCAAAGTGACGCACAAAACAATTCAATACAGTTAGATATACACTTTATTTAACTCGTTACTTTCAAATTTGTCATGACTAACAAACTCAGATTATTTTATTTTAATTATTCAACTAACAATTGTAACTAGTGTTCTAATTAGTTACACAATATATTTAACATAGCATAAAGATTTAATTGTAATTCGTACAGATATGGTTATCCATATTTTAATATCTATTTAGTTTTGTCGATGGATTATATGTATTTGAAAATTTAGTACTTCTAAAATTTCAACTTTTTTTTGTTGTGTTCTTCCAGGATATGGCTGTTAAGGAAACAAAAATAATCAAGGAGACTGCTAACTGCTGGTCGGATGTGGCTGTTAAGAGAAAAATAAAAAATAAATAAAAGGTTACTATTAACTGGAATGACTGGAGTTTGTACCAAATCAGCAGGGTATTATTATCCAAAAAGTATGATTTTAGTGTTCGGAGAGAAATTTTTAGTGTCCAAAACACCGCCCTGGGGGAGCAATTTCCAGCGAGTTGTTGAATCAATCTTTTTTCTCTTTCCATTCAAATTAGCCCACTTAAATAATTTTAATATTTTTTTTTGTCCTCTATTATACGGATTAGTTCAGTATCTGAGTTTATACTAAATAATAATTTATTAAACTAATGTGTTGACATAAATTTACTGTCCACAGAAAATTCGGTTTCGAACGGAACAACGAAAGTTGTCTTCTATTTTGTTTGCCCCTTATTCTCTATTTTCTTTATTCTTTTTATATTTTTTATTAGGAGAATTCATTTATTGTTCTTATTTAAAAAAAAATCAAGCTGGTTCATAAATTTTCATTTACTAACTAATGGGAGATTCAGTTATGAATCAAAATAATTTTAGACCGTCCAATTTTAAGTCAGATGGTTAAAATAAACTTCTTTTATGTGAATAGAGAAGAGAGATTAATAAATAAAAATTATTGCTATTGATTAATAAATGAATGACACTTCTTTACAATTCATAGCATAAGTTGATCTAACTTCTATTACCATAATTTTTGAACTCTTAGCAATAGAAAGCGTTGGGTGATCTCAGAGCACGTTCTTTATTGAAATTAGGATTGTAACTCGATTTTGATCCGATAATATAGACCTCAAATAAATAATTAGAAATATAAAACAAAAACAAACAAAAAAATGGATCTCTATCACTTCCATTTCACGGAGAACAATGCATTGGTGTATGACTAGCAATAGCACGCCGCCTGTTGGACGTAAAGACTGATATCAGACAAATGTATGACTAATTGACTATTGATTAAGCAGAGCAATCAGCCGTCATCACCAAAATCTATTATTTAGTTGCAAGTTGAAACCAATTGCTAACCTACAAGTTTTGTGGCGCTCATCAGGAGCTCTCAGCACCACTTCTGTATACTCCCTCAACAAGGAAGTGTACTTATTACAAAATTGCCATGTGCAGTCAAACATTCAAGATATCTCTGAAAATAGTGAAAAAGAAGAAAGGAATGGGAATCAGGTGGATTTTGCACAATGCTTCTCAAGCCAATCCATGGTCACACTCTTCGGCCTCTCCAATGGCAGACCAAGAGCACGGTCCCACACCAACTGTTACAAAAGATAATTCAACAATGTAAGTCCTCTTGTTTCACACTCTTTCACTTCAGTGTTGTTTTGAACAGCTAGGGGAATTGTGCAAGTTTGCAAACACTAGGGCTATGAAAGAAATATCTGACCTGAGATCCGATTCCAATGCTTCGTGAAACACCAAAGAGAACTGTGTAATACCTGCAGTAAGAATGTAACATAACATTACAGTAACATATGATGGTTCTGTGCTATATGCAATCTCATGCTAATGGTAATGCATCAGGTCAAAGTTCAGTGAAGACTCACCTATAGGCCCATGTTTAAGTACACAAAAAATTGATAATAATAAAACAAAATGACAAATGGATCAACCATTGAATGTGTAGTCCAAAATAAAATACTGACCTGGCTTCAGAGAGACCGAAGTGGTTCAAGAGAACCCCACTATGGGCGTCTACATTGGGCCATGGGTTCTTGACCTGAACAATCAAACACAAACAGGTATTAATTTTATTTGATCACAGAGTCAGATTCCACCTAAAAGTTACTGCTTTCCAATTACCTTGCAATAAATGTTTATGAAAATAATATGAATAATTTACTTAGATTCATTTATTTAATTAACACTTATCAGATTTATATTCTGAAGAAAATTTTTTATTGTTGTTCATCGAAATTAAACTGCATCTACTAAAAGTAAATGATAAACAATAACTTATCAGCAACCACTTATAATATGACGAAAAGCGATTACTTGTTATTTAATGACTACTAGTTGTGTACCCGCGCGTTGCAACAAATTTTTTTATTTAGATATAGAAAAATATCACATGATAATATGTACGTCATTCTAATATGGAAAAGATCAATAAATGCAAAATCAATTACAAGATCAATTATAGATGCTATATCAGATATAATTTCGCATGATTTCTCTCAACCTTTAATTTCTTTCCTCCTATATGGCAAAGAAATGGAGAGGAATACAAAATAATGGACGCTATCGTGTTCGTCTGATTAGTCAAAATTAATATAAATCATTAGATGAGGGGTGTTTTGGAATATAAAAAAATTGAAGGAAATGACAAAAAATGGACCCGTCCAATTCTTAGCTGCTTTATATAATAGTATAGATATTTGCATTGGTTTATCATAGACCAAAATAAATGAAAGAATGAGATTGGCCTAGTAAACTTATAGAGTAAACTTCATATCAACATTTTTGCATTGGTTTTTATGGTCTAGTCAATTATATTACCAAGATAAAATAAATTTATACAAATAGAGTAAACCTCATATCAACATTAAATAAGATGGAAAATAGAGTAAAATTATTAGAGGATGTCATTGAATATACCTTGCCGAGCTCTGTGAGAACAGGGGGGACAACTTCATACAACTTTGAGACCTGAAAATACGATATCCAGAGTAAGGCATACTTAAAATCGAAAATAATGGAATTCCCAAATCGGATCCCTATAATTGATATAAAGGAACATACCAGTTGGAACAAAGGGTCTTGCGGTAAATGTTTCAAAGCAAACTCTCTTTGGCATGTGTATCGGGGGTCAGTTTTGCGTAGCACTCCATGACCAAATCCAGGTACCACCTGAAAGTAGTAAATGGGTATCAATTAGATATATCATAGGATTTTTTTTCAGATTACACACACAACATCTTTCCCAGTCAAGCATTTTGCTTACTATGATTAGAATAAAACTGAAACCATTATATCAGTGAGATTGAAAAACATTCCATTTGTTTCTCCAAAATATTTCTTACTTGATAGAAATTGCTTTTGGTTTAGTAGAAAACGAGTTAAATCAATTATCAAGGATGAAACATGTTTAAAATAGTCACAGTCCAATTAATTTGAAATGATGAGCCGAGGTTTATACAGAATTTTTTATTGCAATACCTTGGTTCTGCAAGTTGAGGCTCTTTTGTAAGCACCCAAAAGTATTGTTGCAGTTAGTTACATATATGCATAATGCTGAATGTTACTCTAAAGAACAGATTGAGGTTGAACAATTCATAAAATTCATAATAAATAGGTGAAACAGATAAATTTCCAAAGATGAGTACCGACCTTGCCACTATTGAGAGTTTTCCATACATAATCCTTAAGCTGCTCCTTGCTTATGTTCTCACCACACTCTTCTACTACTGATTTTATCCACAGCAACACTTCCTGCACAATCAGAAACAAAAATTCAGGCAAGTAAACACCCATACAAAAAACATACTATATTTTACTCTTAAGATAATAGCATAAGAAGTTAATGAGATGAAGCGATAAATCAGTTGAAAAATTGTAGTTCTAAAAGGCAGCTATTTTTCATACTAGGGAAATATGTCAGTAATTCAAAATATGTACCTGGTTGGCGAGGCCATGGAGGGGCCCAGCCAGGCCATTCAGTGCAGCTGCAAAAGAAAGGTAGGGGTCTGATAAAGCACTTCCAACCTGAAACCAAATTTTCATATATGCATGTTAGTTACTGTACCTCTCTCATTTCAATCTTTACAACAATGTACCAAAGTTTGTTTCTAACATTCTAAATGATAATAAAGCTCTTTCTGTTGGCATATACATCTCTAATAGAAACTTGAGAATCTCTGGTAAAAAAAAAATGATCCCACAATTGATTTATTGCTTTTGGAACCAGAAATTATGCAGAACTAACAATTGACCCATGCATTAAGTTAAGGCCATCAAACCCTTCAGAAGTTGATCCTAATGAAGCACACCCATCTATGCTCTTTAAAAATACTTTTCTCAACAAGATATTGAAAACCAAAGAATTTTTGATAAAACTTACTAGATGAGCTGTATGTGCACTGACATTTCCACCTTCATGGTCACTGAGAAATTGTTCAAAATACAGATAGTTAACATCTCGACAAAAATAAAGTAACTGTGGCAGTTACATGTGCCTCAATAAGATCTCCACATTAGATAATTACTTGTAGCATTAATTCCCTACTTTCAACAAAAGATGCTCAAGCTAATGCCTGCTGTTAATCAATCTCAGTGCATAGAGGGTGAGAATGATCAGTTTGTGGATAGTGTAAAAAACATGTATTAGGGTTATATATTTTACTTTCTTGCTTTTTCGACACAACTTTATATTAGGCTTTGTGGGCACACAAGAAACAGTGCCAAAATAAATAAATACAATCTTTTACCAACATTGCAGAGAGATTACGTGTGAATAGTGACATAAAGCCTCATTAATTCAAGCATTTTGGGGTCATCAAAACCTAGCATGTGAGAGAAATTTGCGCCATAGTCTAGAGATTTGTCTGATGGAATAACTTTCCCATCGTTGAATATCCTATGGCAACAAAAAAAAAATAGAGTTACTATTGTGCATATACAACTTACACAAAATTCAAGCAAGTCTGAATATCTGACAATCAAATTGCTTCAACAAAGTCTGCACACCAAATCTACCAAAAGTAACCATATACCAGAATCACCCTTTTCTAGTTACCTGAGCGTTATGGCCTGGACTTTTGGTCAAAACTTTAACACAAACTCCAAGAAAAAACTACAGACAAAAAATAAATCTAAATCTCACCGAAAAGTGGTGACTAACAAGTGCATAAGAACCAGAGTACAATATTAGGAGAAAATTCAGTTAGTACCTTCTATAAACATATGAAGCCACAACTGGAAGACGGGCAATCAAATTCATGACATCCTCATATGTTGGTTCCCAAAACCTATAGTATGCAAAATGTTGTAAAGAGTTCTATCAATTATAATGGCATGAGCAAAAGAAATAAAGAATATTACTTGGTCTTGTGTATGCCCTTGTCATAGGCCTTCTGGAATTCACTCTCAACCTAAAACAGCCACAATTTTTCTTTTTTAAAAAAAGGCTGAAAAAGAAGGGACTTGATTATCTAAAGGTACACTTCCACATTTACATCACAAACATCTAAAATTTAAAAGTGTCCTTGAGGACAAATGCAGCGAGGGATTCTAAAAGAGCAATCTTAATAACATTTTTACAGGTATTCATAATAGATGCACTCTTAAAAGGACATAAATAAGAGCTTGAGATATAACATACCACACAAGAAATAATTATAGACGATGATTAAATACTAATAATAACAATAATG
Source organism: Schoenoplectus triqueter (assembly GCA_964058805.1). Lineage (NCBI taxonomy): Eukaryota > Viridiplantae > Streptophyta > Magnoliopsida > Poales > Cyperaceae > Schoenoplectus > Schoenoplectus triqueter. The sequence goes on along the minus strand of CAXKVV010000065.1, from coordinate 4,716 downwards.
CTACTCTGGTAATATAGAATAAATATACATGATTAATTTCCTAATTACCTGAAGGGCCATTACACCAGTGGCAAATTGAGTCATTGGATGAGCCGTAATTGGGAGAGCATCTATTGCATTGAACACATGGTCTGATGCATTACATAGTAAAAAAAAAAGAGAGAGAATCATTAGTTGCTTCAGAATTTAACAAACAGAATTCAGCCAAAGAACAAAGAGAGGAAAATATTATACAACCTGGCACTCTACAGCGGCTATGCAACTCGCTGGTTAGAGCACTGGTTTGCTCCTTGCTTGGCACCTACAATATGAATAAATAAAATATGAACTTAATTGATGCATTCATGTAAACGATGTGTTTAGTAAGAGACATAGGTGCAATATTCAGAAACAATAGTCTCACGGTTAATAAGCTAACTATAATACACATTGTTCAGAAAATGCACAAAGATAGCATTTTACTAATTAAGCATCTTTAACTGTACCTTTCCAGTCAAGAGAAGCCAAAGGAGACCTTCAGGCAATGGTTCACCTCCCTCAATAGCTGCAGGCAACACCTTTTGGCATTCAGGAATTGACAATCCCCTAAACCTAATACCCTTTTCTCACAACAAAAACAGATAAAAATTAAAGGGCCTCTTCTGCAAGAAATACTCGATCTTAACAAAATTAAACAAAATGTTTGAACAACATACTTCCTCAGGGTCAAGCAACGATGTCTCCCACAGCAATCCAATCATTCCTCTCATTCCACCTATCACCTTCAAAATAAAAACACAAAAACGAAATTAGTGTAATATTTGTTAGGAAGAAGCCCAAATAGAACTTATGAAAGTAAAATAAAAATGTCAAATTTAGATCTGATTTACCATGTCAGTGGTGATGTTGCCAAGTTGAACCTTGCCATATTGTGATTTTATTTTCTTCAACCGATCCTAGATTAAAAAAATGAAGTACGTCATCAACTGCACAAAAGGATTCCGTGGATGTCTGCAACAGAGAAAGAAAGAGAGAAGGGAAGAGAGAGAAAGGGGATGAGAGTAGTAGTAAAAGTGACCTGCTGCTCAGGAATGAGCTCCTTCAATTGAGATTTCAAATCCTGCATATGATATCATATGTGGGTTAGTTTTTCAAATCTAAACAAGACATAAACTAAAACCTAAGCAGCCAACCCAATAAATTGAGAATTTAATCACAAACCAGCTCTGAAGAGCTCTGCATTTGGAGCCATCTGACGGATCCCAGTGATGTAGTTTTTTCAACCTATATCCAGAAGTAAAACCATCAAAAGTAAATTTAAATTAAGACCAATGGAACCTGTCTTCACAGCAACCTCACGCTGATAGGTTCTGGAAAATCTGCCAAATTTGACACCTAATCAGCTTTAATAATTGCCTCGGATTTCAGGACTAGAAGCAGCTATCATAGCATATAAGCACAGAAAACAACACCATGTTTCTTTTCTTTACAACTTTTAAGGTGAATGTTACATATATGATTAGATAGCCAGATTACTAGCTCATTAACTAACAGGAAAATGTGGCTCTTTGGTACGGAGGATACAGCTAGAATAAATGGATGTTCAGTCTTCTAGCATTTTCATTTTTTTCGCACATTTTATCATTTAATAGGGTAACTTTCAATTATGGAGTTACACTGAAAAATGTATACTGAACTATTGTTGAAATAAAACTCTTTCAGATTTTACTGAGGTAATAGAGGGCACCAAAATCCGTATATATGCGTGGAGTTATCTTTATTTACTGAATTTTCATGGCCGACTATTCACTAATCAATCACATGTTCAGGACACTCGTCTACGAAGTATGAAAAAGCGATTACCCCATTAATTGAACTTAAAGGAACCATTATAGTTTCTGAAGTCAATAACAAAATTCTTAATCTTTTCTGATTTGAAAAATTCTGCTGAAATAGGTAACTTACAAGGCGGGAGCGATACTTAGAAAGAGTAGACAAAGAACGAAAGAACGCCATTTCCGTTCAGTGAAGACCTGAATAAACACAAAAGAAAAGGTTAAAAAAAAGGAAAGCAGTCAAAATTCGGAAACCAGGGCACAAAGTTCAAAATTGGAGCAAACATTTGGGGTTTCTACAGTTATCTTACTCCAAGATCAAAGGAATGAGAGGAGAGGGAGTTTGGGGGAAATTATCGGTGACACTGTGTGATATTGTGAGTGGTGTTGCTATTGAGAGAGAAAAAAGAGAGAGTAACAAATGTATTTTATCATTTTCTCACCTGAATTTGGAAGGGCGAGGGGGAGAAAAACGCAGAACAGGTTTGCTGAGATTAGAGATGACAACGCTATTTGCCTATTTGTTTGGACTATTGAAATTTTTATGGGAAAAGAGGAGGAAGACGATGCGAAATTCGCTGACGGCTGTACATCTTTGATCTTTAGACTATTTTTTATTTTTCTCAGACAAGTTTTAAAAAAGACCTCCGAATAATTGGAAATTTATTCGCGCTATTCGCGATGCCCCTCGGCCTTGCGCGTTGCACCAGGTCACCTACAATCAGGGCGGACTCAAGGTAATCTAGGGAGATTTTGAAAAATAGTATTTTTTGGTAATTGATCTTCTTTAGAAATTTTTTTTGTCTTCTCCTGAATTGTCTGGTTATTTTTATTAAGAAAAAATATTTAATACCGTGCATAATGAAATAATTATGCAAAGATATCAAAATATAAAGTTACTTAGTCGAAAACTTTGTTCATCAACTTGATTATCTATTACTTTGAGCTTTATTTTATTATTATTTTAATATATAAAATATTATTATTTAATAAAAAAATTATTAGTTAAGTATATGTATTAAATTATTAATTTTTTTTATTTAGTACCCGATTAGTTAATGGGTTTGAACCCGATAAGCCATTACAATCCGATAATTGTCCCCCCCTAATCAAAATCCTAGATCCGTCACTGCTACCAATAGGAGACGATCTCGAGACGAGTTGACCTAAATTCAAACTCGTCTCATGATGATGTTAACGGGACGGGCCAGCTCGTCTCATAATGTTAACGGGACGGGCCAGCTCGTCTCTACAAAGGGTTCTGAGCTACAAGGCTTAGTTCGAGATCGTCTCGTTAGCCGTCGAGCTAGCTTGTTGATTCGTTGACTCGTTAGTTCGTTTACAGCTTGTAGGCTGTCAAATACCAACCGTAGCTTTTCATGCGCACACAATTAAGAAAATCATCACCAATATTTAATTCTCCTTAAAATATGTATTTTATTTAATTTTGTTAAAAAAAAGATAATTGTGACAGTTTAAGTTTTCTTTATCAGAAATTTTTAAATTCAACATTTGTTTCCACTATATTCTTCCAATTCCAATTAAATAGATAAGTCCAAGTTATTTTATTATTTAGGTGACTTGTTGTTGACTTTTTAATATAACGTACAAATTAAAGTAAACGTGACTCGTATTAAAAGAGTTAAAAAGTTATTTTGCAGAAAAAAAGTGAAATTTTCTATTTCTGTTTGTTGAAAAAAAAATTTAGCTTCCATTGAGAAATACTTTTTTTTAAATAAATAAATTCTTCCACCCACAATCTCCAAAAGGGCTCTAAAGTTTTTTGGAAGTTTCATAATTGCACAACGTGACTGCTTTACATATTGTGAAAAGATTTAATATTACATCTATATACAAAAATAGGAAAATATTCTTAAATTATCGTGGCCCTCTACAAACCGAAAGATTGAATGTAAAAGTCAACAGAATAAGAATAAATTAAAAAGCAAATAAAAAAGTCGTAAACCGAGTCTAAAAGAAATTATTCCCCAGCTATGGAGAAGCACCAGTCGGTCTTTCCGAAACTGGGATTCCAGAAAAACCGGAGAGATCAAAGGACGCTTTTCTTAATTAAATAGAGTTTTTATAAATCCGATATATATTATTTATTATATGTCATTTTTGAGAATTAAATCTGCGCCATTTTCTTAGAAAGACCAGATTTATTACCATCTGTACTAGATCCATTATCAAAGGACGCCGCATGGTTTTAAAATATGAGTGTGGTTAGTTATTACGTAAGGCATACACAATATGCTGATATATATATATATATATATATATATATATATATATATATATATATATATATATATATGTGAATTATATAGCATGATGTGTATTTAATAAGTACTTAAAATATTTAAATTGATCATTTATTTTTAAAATATTTTAATGTAAAATAAAAATATAATAAAATATCAATATAATTTTAAAATTTTATATAACTATATTTTATAATTAATTTTATCAGATTAATATAATATTTTTTTAATATCACGTGCTATTCATTATGTAGATATATATATCTTTATGCATGCGTTTCACACCGTATAAATATAAACTAACTTATACAGTCATACGGTCATACGGGTGTATTTTAAAATAATGTTTTACCCTACGTCCAAATTGGACGGTCAAAATTCACCAAGGATTATCAATCTGACGACGCTCAATCAACGAGAACCGGCCAATTTGAGCATATAGCTTGATGGATCAAGCGAGTGTCTGGAGCCTGGTCTCAGCCAATGGGATTTGAAAAGCTCACCAAACCAGACATTAGTTGCAAATTTGCAATTTAAGGCTGTTTATAGCAGATTATAGGCTTTTATCTCTGGCCTGCTTCTGAAATTGTGCATTTTCAAGTCCAGATTTTAACCATTCAAATATGAAACAGGCTTTT
>CAXKVV010000064.1:0-31628 GCA_964058805.1 Schoenoplectus triqueter | reverse complement strand
AATCAGATTCTTGACAGCTAAGGAGCTGCTTCAATGATGTGTGTATAGCTGCTCCGACGACAAGTGCTTAGATGACATCATTCATGAATTAATGATTTTAAGTTTCTTTTCATCTTCTGTGGCGGTGATTGAAAGACCTATTGTCCGACTCTGTTCACAAAGAGCCTAAACTCTTCATCCCCCTTTTTTCTGATAAAAACTACATTTTCAGCTTCAACAATCTATTGCCTATCAGTTATTGAATGATTTGCATTTGTTGCACATTTTGAGGCCCTCGAGTGGACAAGGAAGGTAGGAACTAAAGCAAAGTCATAACTAGATATGATTCCTCACACTTCAAATCATATACTTTCACTTAAATCTATTGCCTATCAGGTTTTTTTACTGTATCAACGCTTAATCAAACCTCTAGGATGTAATTAGCTTTAATTTTCCTTGAATGGTGCAAATGTAGGTTAAATGTAAGAAGTATAGAAAGTGAAGTGCATTAATATATCTGGGAAGCTTTTAATAGAAAGTGAGATGCATTATACTTCTGCCTAAATTGACCTTCAGTGACACATTTTGATCTGTTAAATTCAGTTATCTTTTCACCAAACAAAAAAAAAATCATAAATTACCTCATTTATCAGACCATTTTAATGGAACAACTAATCTATTTTGATAAGCAGGGGAACATTGTTAAGCTTTCTTGCAAATTGAGGATGCTCCAAGTCTGATCAATACAGATATGAGATGGGTCCTTTCTGAGGACCGATCAGATGGGTATATTATGTAAAAGCCGCTAGAATAGGAAGACACTATGCTTGTCACTTCACTTCAAAGAGGCATGTGGTTAGCACATTGTCCTAGTATATAGTCAGTTCTTGTGCTTCTTGGCATAGTCAAACTTTATTGCCTGACACTGAGAATCCCATACTGACTTGCTAATTTGGTTAATATGGGTTTGAAACTTGGTTTATTGGATTGATGACCAGGAGTTTTCGACACTTCAACTCTGTATAGCACTGGTAAATTCTAGTATAGATCCATACTGGAAACTCATTTTAACGACTAATTGATTTACTTTTTTTTTTTAAAGAATACTTTCATCTCTGAATGGTGTGGACTTCTACTCTCTAGTTTTAATCTGGCCAAATTTAGCTCTCGATAAGAATTGATTTTATCTAATTTAGCTTATTTGGCCGAGATTTTTTTAATAAGTACGAAATATCATAATTTTATTAATAAATATTAATTAATTAGAATTTTAATAATAGATATGGTAGCACGTCATCTTCACTAGCATTTTTTCACTAAACACGCCAATGAGATGAGAAACATAATAGTCCCACTAGCGCGTTTGGTGAAAGACGCTAGTGGAACTGACGTATTTTGACCGCACACCCCACCTACGCTCTGTCATATCTAGTATTATCATAATTTAATTAACTAATATTTATTATTAAAATTATGATCATTTCATACTTATTAAAAAAATCACGGCGAATTTGAAATTGATTGCCTCAAACTGACCTTGCATTACATACTTGCAATGAGCTTCAAATTAGCATGGCTTCACATCATCTGACCACAATTGTCAGAAGCTTTAATTACTAATTTATATATATCATCATAATCTTCTATGTTGTATTTGCACTCAATTGTGGTTTCCTTTTTTACATAATTACAACTTGTCCTCTATTCAAGCCTTAATGTAGCTTTGAGTATTGCAATTATGTCTTAATTAAATTTTAAGTCTTAATTCAGTTATTTCAGACAATACTAACCACCCATTCTTTACTCTTTTTTTCTTTGAGAAAATTTTTTAATTAATTGCTAGACTGGGCATAATTGTTAGTTGTTATACATTGCATACTTTCTTACAGTGCTGATATTGCTGTTCCCAATTTTTTATTAAGAACAAAAGAAAAAAAACAAATCACGATGTAACACCGATGAGTTAAATTTTAGAATCTGACAAGGCTGTATTTCCGAATTTTGTCCCCCGAAGTGGGCACAAAATATCTATTTTATTCTTTCGATGAAAAAATAAAAAATAAATATTATATTCTTTCGATGAAAAAATAAAAAATAAATATTATATTCAAAGTTATACAAAATATCTTCATAATTGCAAATAAATAATCCCGGTGACCTTCGTCACAAATTACTGACACAAAAATATTTACCATGCGATTAATTAAATTAAAGAAGATCTCTAGACAGTCCGAGTTTTCTACTGGGTCCCGCTTTGAAAATTATAAGTCTGACACAAGGTAGAGGCCTAACCTTTTTAAGTCATATGTTTTTCTATCATTATTTTTAGTTTTTTTCAACTTGAATTCGTAAAAAAAATCTTATTTTCTTCTTTAGAACTGTTTTTTTTTTGTCTTTTAGTTTTTATCACGGTTGTTTGGGGCAGATGGAAAGTTATTGTTATTATGAATGACCTCTGGTTTATCTATCCAAAACAAAAGTACCAACTAAAATATTCTTTTATATCTTTTTTTTTCGAATAAGCATAAAAATATTTTTTAAGAAAAAACGGTCATGTTGTAATATCCAGCAAGTTACATTAGAATATTAGGTGATTCTTTAATTTATTACCTATTAAATCGTCAAACATTGAGATTTGGAGCCGAAAATAAGAAATATATATGCTCAATTTGCAAAAAACTCGCATCACATTTCCTAATTTTATTCTAAATATGATTGCATCTAAAGATTCATATATTAATTCAAAATGAATTAAAAAAATCTTACAATTATAACAAAAAAATGAGTACCGTGTTGTTGACTAATTTTCAATACTATTGTGTTCGTTTAACAAAAAACACAAACAACAACAACAACAACAACAAAGCCTTTAATCCCAAATAAATTGGGGTAGGCTAGAAATGAAACCCAATCGGAAAACATAAGATCAAAGATCTCAAATATCAGTGATAAAAATGAATATGATGGAAGAAAAAAAAATAAAATAATAATAATAATATATAATAAAGATGATAATGATAATAAGCTAATAATAGTAGTAATAATAACAATAATAATAATAGTACAATAAACCTCTATTATAAAATCTATTTCTAAATTCTAAAATCCTATTTTAAAACCTAATTCTAAATTCTAAATCCTAAAATCTTATCTAAAACTCTATTTCTGAAATCTATTTCTAAATTCTAAATCCTAAAATCCTAAAAAATCTAAGAATATAAAGTTTATAACTCTACTATTAGACTCTAACTCCTAAATCATGGTTTAGGTACATGAATCGCTATCTTCCACGCACTCATATCCAAAGCAAACTCTTTGGGTATATTTCATTCCTTCAAATCTCTTTTTATTGATCCCTCCCATGTCAATCTCGGTCGACCTCTTCCTCTTCTTGTATTTTCAGGACGACTTAAAATACCGCTGCGTACTGATACTTCAGGAGGCCTTCGTTGGATATGACCAAATCATCGCAAACGATGTTGGACTAGCTTCTCTTGAATTGGTGCTACCACAAGTTTGTCCCTAATATCATCATTTCTGATTCGATTTTTCCTTGTGTGGCCACATATCCAGCGCAACATTCGCATTTCAGCTACACTCATCTTCTGGATGTGTTGTCCTTTTATAACCCAACATTCTGCGCCAAAATACGTGCCATTTCAAGTAGAATTTGATCTTGGAAGAGTTGGCAATTAACTACGTGTACACAACCGTTTACAACGAATTAATTAGAGGAATTATTTAATTATAAAAGCCAAATTTTATGTAGAGGTACTTGTTTTTTATACCAAAAAAGAGAACTGATTCTTTCATATAAAAAATTTGAATTTCATCAAAAAAAAAGAGAGCTGATTCAATTTTCTTGAATGCTAAATTCAACATCTTACACACCGTACGTCCTCGGTCCTTTAGATCAATGTAAAATTTATAGGCCATTGAGTGAGTCCCGAAAAAAGTAAAACCGCCTCTGACACGGTTTTAGAAAAGGTGGCCCGAGTCAGCCTAAGAAAAAGCAAGAGCTCCGGACTTAGCAAATAAAATCGGAGGATAGATCTCGAAAATGTCACTTTGTCATATGCATAAAATTCAATTCGTCGGTGTTACATTCGTGATTTTTTTTTATTTTTTTTTGTGTTTTTAATAAAAAAAAATTCAGTTGTTATTTCACTCATTTCACAGTTTTCTGTGGCCATTTTTATTTATTTATTCACAATACACTCTTCAATCCAATCTAGAATGGACATATGAATATGATTCCCTTCTCTCTTGTAAGATTTTATAAAGTGGTAAAATTCAGATGGCCTTCCCTTTTGCAAACCGGAGCGGAGTACATTCGTATCCCTTTGAACTCAAAAATTAATTTGAAGGGTACGTAATCCGTTAATTTTACATTGAGATTCATATTTTTAACAGACATTGAGGTCCGAGATTCACACTTTTAATGATCATTACAAATCTCAATGCAAAATTAACGGTTCTCGCGCCCTTCAAATCAATTTTTGAATTCGAAGGGATGTGAATGTACTCTACTCCTTTGCAAACAATGGTTATATTTCTTCACTCCAATAGCGGGTAAGATGTTACTTTTTATTATTTCCCTTTTGAGTTACTTATTCTACTATTTGTTACCTAACGGAGAAGCTTTTTACGCAAAAAAAAAAAACAATCAGTCAATAACACAAATAATCCTGCATATAAGGACTGCAAAGTAAAACTATTAGTTTTGGACCTCTTTTGAGCCATCAGTCCTCGGTAATATCTTATATATTTTACATCTGACTACTTAGCATTTTTTAACATCGAAATGCTTTCGGATAAATTTTAACTTGTGCTTTTTGGACTTTGAGTAGGTAAGTTTCTCGGACTTTAAGTGTAAGCTTTTAAATAATAAGATGACGGAGCCGGGATATGTCCGTATTTATTTCGAATTCAAAAATTAGTTCGAAGAGTATACGAGCCGTTGATTTTGCATCGAGATTCATAATGATCATTGAATGTGTGAATCTCGGACCTCAAGATCGGTTAAAAGTACGAACCTCAATGCAAAATCGACGGCTCACGTACCTTTTGAACTAAAAAATAAGTTCAAAGGAGTGCGAACGTACCCCGCTCCGTAAAATGACATGCAACATCCTTTAGCCAATTAACCATATATATATATTCATCGAGTTAAGACTTAAAGCATCCAACGTGCTTATTTCTAAATAACAATAAAGCAAACCTAGAGCACGGGTTTTTTTCAAAATTTTTTTAGACTCGCCGGTTTTAACGGGTCACGAGTCTGACGAGTTTGATCACGAGTCGGGTCATGACGGGTCGGACGGATCAAGTCTGACCCGGACGGATTATTTTAACACTCTATACAGCTCCTGTTTTATACTTTGGCAATACATATAATTAGTGTAATAACTTATTTATTTATTAATTGAAGTTTTTTCAATAAAATATATTTTAATTAGCTAATGTTCTTTTTTTCATTTTAGAACGCACAACTACCCTGATAAACGAGCTCAATTAAAAAAACAAAGTATATTAAATATGAATAGTTATGCTGTATTGTAGTATAAAAATTTTGGAATAAAATATAAAATTAATTTTCATTGAGATTGGTGATGAGATGTTAATCTAACGATTGAAATAACCCTTGGGACCATAATTCCAAAGGCTTGGAAACTCCCTGTTCCATCACTTTGTGTTTCTTGACTTGTGGGATCAGCAATCCCGAGCATGGAACAATCAGAATTGGCAATGATGTTGAGTATAACAATGACACTCAGCTTAGCATACAACAATCTCAAATAAATTGAGTTAAGGTAGAAATGCACCAAACTAAAACTTTTCTTTTTCTTTTGCATCCTAAATAAACAATCAAGTTGAAGTATTAGATTTTGTGGTAGACAAATACCTTAAAAATTGAAGAATTGTGGTTGACAAGTACCTTAAAGATGTGAGGGGAGGAGATGCCCATATTCAATCAAGTGTCCTCGAGAACATCAAATTTCTCCGCCAAAAAAAAAAGAAGAGTGAAGAGCACTTACCTAATAAAAGAGAAGCTCGGGTGACCTAGAGTGAATATTTTTTTGTTTGAATAGATTTTGTCTCGCCTGATCACAATTTTCCATAGCTTTGACTAGTATCAAGTAGTAAACCTTTTGTACTTTACATAGTGACAGATGGTTGTGTTTAATCACAAAAGGAACCTAATTTAAGATCGTGTTGCTTGACAAATCAAGAAGCTTAACTCAGAAAGTGAGCAACATTTCAGTGGTAAAAATAGTAAAGCCCTTACCTGACCATAAAGTTTAAAATATCATCACAGAGATCTCCAGATTTCTTTTAGTTGCCATATATTTGATAGGTGGCAATATATATGAATTTCACATCATCTATAGCCTCTAGCTGAGCTGACATCAATCTCTCTCGACTTTCTCTGCCTGATATGCCATTGCCTACAGCCTTCAAAATTTCTATGAAAAAGAGGATGAATTATAGATAGATAGCCTTTCAAAATCTCTTTTGAAAAAAGGAGGCGTTATAAGATGGATAACCAATAACAATCTAAATTTCAAAGCTGGATTTGAATACGAGTAAATATATTACTACTATGTAATGTAGTAGTTTGTTCATTTTTGAAGTCTTGTAGTTTTCAATTTTCCAACAATTTTTGCTAGGACATCCTGATGTTTTAGTGAAGTAATAATTTCACCTTTTAAGAAGTCATTTCAAGGAAAGCTTGTAGATTATGGCCCATCGTAGTACATTATACCCCTAACTGCAGGATTAAAAAAAGAGTCAAGAGCTTGTAGATTAATAAATGCTCACACAAAGACATCATAATTTTTTAAGTTGATTGATTGCGTTTAACCTAGAAGGCAAGAACTCAAATATTTTACCGTTAAATGAAAACCACACCCTGGGAATAGGTTTTCAAACACAGATACATCTCTAACCAGCATCACCAACTTTAATCTAATGCCAAATAGAGCAAAAATACTACGACCACGAGGAGAGTTTGAACAGTATAGGTTGTTCATTCCAGGAAAAGAAAAAAGTAAAAACCTTTCAAAGGACTGAAGTAGATTTTAAATTATCTGATGTGTCCTAAGGGCTCGAGCACGCAATGATTATAATATAACCCCATAGAAGACATCATTGAAAATATCTATGTATATATTGGTAATTTTATGAGCTGAAATGTGGCTACGAATTATACAAATTTCGAACAAACTAAAAACCATTTTTATACATTTGTGTTAGTCTTTCAACGCTATTTGTGTCATAAAAGTTCGAGAATGCAATGATTGTAATAAAAATAAATATGAGACATCATTTAAAATATTTTTTTGCATTTTGGTATTTTAATGTGATGAATTGAGGTCACAAATCATAGAAAACATGAACGAACTACGTAAGAATACACTTTTTAGTGCGTTCATATTCATCTTTGTGCGTAATTTGTGTCCTAACGGCTCAAACACGCAAAAATTATCATATAAACCCATAGAATATATCATTTCAAATGACATTGTATATTATGGTGATTTTATAAGTTTAAATGAGACTACAAATGATAGAAAACTTGAATAAACTTAAATAATATTTTTATATGTTTGTGCTAATCTTTCATCATAATTAGTGTCATAAAGGTTATATAATGCAATGATTATAATATAAATGATGAAATCAGCCCACAATTGATAGAAAACATGAGTAAACTAATAGAAGAAGCACAATTTTTAGTACATTTGTATTCATATCTATGCGTAATTCGTGTCCTAGCAGCTCGAGTCAGCAATGATTACAATATAAACCAATGACGAACATCATTCAAAATATCTTTGTATATTTTCATGATTTTATCACTTGAAATGTATCCCAAATAATAGAAAACTCAAATAAATTGAAATATTATTTTTCCACTTTTCTTATAATAATTCAACGTCATTTGTGTCATAAAAGTTTGAGAATGCATGATTATGATATAAACGAATATGAGACTTCATTTTGGTGATTTAATGTGACGTGATAAAGACGCAAATGACAGAAAACTTGAAAAAACTAATATAATAAGTACAGTTTTTAGTGCGTTTGTTTTCATGATCCAAGTCCAACGGCTCGAGGGCGCAAATTTTAAGATATAAACTCATAGAATACATCATTTAAAATAACTTTGTATATTTTGATGATTTTATGAGTTGAATACATCATTTAGAATACAACATTTGTATTCATATTTGTGCGTAATTCGTATCCTAACGGCTCAAGCACGCAGTGATTATAATATAAACCCATAGAATACATCATTAAAAATTTCTCTGTACATTTTTGTGATTTTAAGAGTTGAAATTAGACTACAAAGTGTACAAAACTAGAACAAACTAAAAACCATTTTTATACATTTGTGTAATAAAAGTTCGAGAATGCAATGATTGTAATAAAAATAAATATAAGACATCATTTAAAAGAAATTTGTGCATTTCAGTGTTTTAATGAGATGAATTTAGGCCACAAATGAAAGAAAACATGAACGAACTACGTAGGAATATAGTTTTTAGTGCGTTCGTATTCATGTTTGTGCGTAATTAATGTCCTGACGACTCAAACACGCAAAGATTATCATATAAACCCATAGAATATAACATTTAAAATGACATTGTATATTCTGGTGAATTATAGGTTGAAATGAGCCTACAAAGGATAGAAAACTCGAATAAACTGAAATACTATTTTGTATATGTGTGTGTTTATATTTCATTGCGTGTATCCGAAATAATAGAAAACTCAAATAAACTGAAATATTATTTTTACACTTTTGTTGTAATCATTCAACGTCATTTGTGTCATAAAAGTTCGAGAATGCATGATTATGATATAAACGAATAGGAGACTTCATTTAAAATAACTTTTGTGCATTTTGGTGATTTAATGTGATATAATAAAGCCGCAAATGATTGAAAACTTGAATAAACTAATATAATAAGTACAGTTTTTAGTGCGTTTGTTTTCATGATCCATGTCCAACGGCTCGAGCACGCAAATTTTATGATATAAACCGATAGAATACATCATTTAAAATAACTTAGTATATTTTGATGATTTTATGAGTTGAAATGTGACTATAAATATAGAAAACTTGAATAATCTGAAATATTGTTTTTATACATTTGTGTTAATCTTTCAACGTCATTCGAGTCATAAAGGTTCGAGAACGCAATATAAATCATATGAACGAATAGAAAACATCATGTAATACATTTTTGTGCATTTTGGTGATTTAATATGATGGAATGAGACCATAAATGACATAAAACTCGAATAAACAAACAGAAGAAATACAGTTTTTAGTGCGTTAATAATCATACTTGCGCGTAATTCATGTCCTAATAGCTCGAGAATGCAATGATTATCATATAAACCCATTGAATGCATAATTTCAAATAATTGTGTGTATTTTGGTGATTTTATGAGTTGAAATGTGGTTATAAATGATAGGACACTCGAATAAACTGAAATATTATTTTTATACATTTGTGATAATCTTTCAATGTTATTTGTATCATAATAGTTTGGGAATGCAATGATTATAAAATAAACGAATAGGAGACACTATTTAAAATAAATTTGGGCATTTTGGCAATTTAATGTAATGAATTGAGACCGCAAATGATAGAAAACACGAATAAACTAACATAAGAAATGCAGTTTTTAGCGCGTTAACTCATGTTTGTGCGTAATTCTTGTCCTAAGGGCTCGAGCACGCATAGATTATCATATAAACCCATAGAATACATCATTTAAAATAACTTTGTGTATTTTGGGGATTTGTTGAGTCGAAATGAGACTACAAATGGTGGAAAACTCAAATAAACTAAGATATTGTTTTTAGTATATTTGTGTTATTCTTTTAGAATTTATTTATTTCACAGAGGTTCAAGAATGTAATAATTATGATATAAACGAATAGGAGACATCATTTAAAAGAGCACTGTTTATTTTGGTGATTTAATGTGTTGAAATGTGATATAAATACTAGAAAACATGAATAACCTACGGAAGAAGTATGATATTTAATGCATTTGTATTCATATTTGTGCGTAATTCGTATCCTTACGGCTCAAGCACGCAGTGATTATAATTTAATCCCATAGAATACATCATTGAAAATTTCTCTGTACATTTTTGTGATTTTATGAGTTGAAATTAGACTACAAAGAGTACAGAACTAGAACAAACTGAAAGACATTTTTATACATTTGTGCAATAAAAGTTCGAGAATGCAATGATCGTAATAAAAATAAATATGAGACGTTATTTAAAAGAAATTTGTGCATTTTGGTGTTTTAATGTGATGAATTTAGGCCACAAATGATAGAAAACATGAACGAACTTCGTAGTAATATAGTTTTTAGTGCGTATGTATTCATGTTTGCGCGTAATTCATGTCCTGACGGCTCAAACACGCAAAGATTATCATATAAACCCATAGAATATATCATTTAAAATGACATTGTATATTCTGGTGATTTTATAGGTTGAAATGAGCCTACAAATGAAGGAAAACTCGAATAAACTGAAATACTATTTTGTATATGTGTGTGTTTATGTTTCATCGTGATTAGTGTCATAAAGGTCCTAGAATGCAATGATCATAATATAAACGACTAGGAAACATCATTTAAAATAATATTTCACATTTTGGTGATTTAATGTGACGAAATGATCCCACAATTGATAGAAAACATGAGTAAACTAATAGAAGAAGCACGGTTTTTAGTACATTTGTATTCATATTTGTGCATAATTCGCGTCCTAACAGCTCGAGTCGGGAATGATTACAATATAAACCAATGGAAAACATCATCATTCAAAATATCTTTGTATATTTTCATGATTTTATCAGTTGAAATGTATCCGAAATAATAGAAAACTCAAATAAACTGAAATATTATTTTTACACTTTTGTTGTAATCATTCAACGTCATTTGTGTCATAAAAGTTCGAGAATGCATGATTATGATATAAACGAATAGGAGACTTCATTTAAAATAACTTTTGTGCATTTTGGTGATTTAATGTGATATAATAAAGCCGCAAATGATTGAAAACTTGAATAAACTAATATAATAAGTACAGTTTTTAGTGCGTTTGTTTTCATGATCCATGTCCAACGGCTCGAGCACGCAAATTTTATGATATAAACCGATAGAATACATCATTTAAAATAACTTAGTATATTTTGATGATTTTATGAGTTGAAATGTGACTATAAATATAGAAAACTTGAATAATCTGAAATATTGTTTTTATACATTTGTGTTAATCTTTCAACGTCATTCGAGTCATAAAGGTTCGAGAACGCAATATAAATCATATGAACGAATAGAAAACATCATGTAATACATTTTTGTGCATTTTGGTGATTTAATATGATGGAATGAGACCATAAATGACATAAAACTCGAATAAACAAACAGAAGAAATACAGTTTTTAGTGCGTTAATAATCATACTTGCGCGTAATTCATGTCCTAATAGCTCGAGAATGCAATGATTATCATATAAACCCATTGAATGCATAATTTCAAATAATTGTGTGTATTTTGGTGATTTTATGAGTTGAAATGTGGTTATAAATGATAGGACACTCGAATAAACTGAAATATTATTTTTATACATTTGTGATAATCTTTCAATGTTATTTGTATCATAATAGTTTGGGAATGCAATGATTATAAAATAAACGAATAGGAGACACTATTTAAAATAAATTTGGGCATTTTGGCAATTTAATGTAATGAATTGAGACCGCAAATGATAGAAAACACGAATAAACTAACATAAGAAATGCAGTTTTTAGCGCGTTAACTCATGTTTGTGCGTAATTCTTGTCCTAAGGGCTCGAGCACGCATAGATTATCATATAAACCCATAGAATACATCATTTAAAATAACTTTGTGTATTTTGGGGATTTGTTGAGTCGAAATGAGACTACAAATGGTGGAAAACTCAAATAAACTAAGATATTGTTTTTAGTATATTTGTGTTATTCTTTTAGAATTTATTTATTTCACAGAGGTTCGAGAATGTAATAATTATGATATAAACGAATAGGAGACATCATTTAAAAGAGCACTGTTTATTTTGGTGATTTAATGTGTTGAAATGTGATATAAATACTAGAAAACATGAATAACCTACGGAAGAAGTATGATATTTAATGCATTTGTATTCATATTTGTGCGTAATTCGTATCCTTACGGCTCAAGCACGCAGTGATTATAATTTAATCCCATAGAATACATCATTGAAAATTTCTCTGTACATTTTTGTGATTTTATGAGTTGAAATTAGACTACAAAGAGTACAGAACTAGAACAAACTGAAAGACATTTTTATACATTTGTGCAATAAAAGTTCGAGAATGCAATGATCGTAATAAAAATAAATATGAGACGTTATTTAAAAGAAATTTGTGCATTTTGGTGTTTTAATGTGATGAATTTAGGCCACAAATGATAGAAAACATGAACGAACTTCGTAGTAATATAGTTTTTAGTGCGTATGTATTCATGTTTGCGCGTAATTCATGTCCTGACGGCTCAAACACGCAAAGATTATCATATAAACCCATAGAATATATCATTTAAAATGACATTGTATATTCTGGTGATTTTATAGGTTGAAATGAGCCTACAAATGAAGGAAAACTCGAATAAACTGAAATACTATTTTGTATATGTGTGTGTTTATGTTTCATCGTGATTAGTGTCATAAAGGTCCTAGAATGCAATGATCATAATATAAACGACTAGGAAACATCATTTAAAATAATATTTCACATTTTGGTGATTTAATGTGACGAAATGATCCCACAATTGATAGAAAACTTGAGTAAACTAATAGAAGAAGCACGGTTTTTAGTACATTTGTATTCATATTTGTGCATAATTCGCGTCCTAACAGCTCGAGTCGGGAATGATTACAATATAAACCAATGGAAAACATCATCATTCAAAATATCTTTGTATATTTTCATGATTTTATCAGTTGAAATGTATCCGAAATAATAGAAAACTCAAATAAACTGAAATATTATTTTTACACTTTTGTTGTAATCATTCAACGTCATTTGTGTCATAAAAGTTCGAGAATGCATGATTATGATATAAACGAATAGGAGACTTCATTTAAAATAACTTTTGTGCATTTTGGTGATTTAATGTGATATAATAAAGCCGCAAATGATTGAAAACTTGAATAAACTAATATAATAAGTACAGTTTTTAGTGCGTTTGTTTTCATGATCCATGTCCAACGGCTCGAGCACGCAAATTTTATGATATAAACCGATAGAATACATCATTTAAAATAACTTAGTATATTTTGATGATTTTATGAGTTGAAATGTGACTATAAATATAGAAAACTTGAATAATCTGAAATATTGTTTTTATACATTTGTGTTAATCTTTCAACGTCATTCGAGTCATAAAGGTTCGAGAACGCAATATAAATCATATGAACGAATAGAAAACATCATGTAATACATTTTTGTGCATTTTGGTGATTTAATATGATGGAATGAGACCATAAATGACATAAAACTCGAATAAACAAACAGAAGAAATACAGTTTTTAGTGCGTTAATAATCATACTTGCGCGTAATTCATGTCCTAATAGCTCGAGAATGCAATGATTATCATATAAACCCATTGAATGCATAATTTCAAATAATTGTGTGTATTTTGGTGATTTTATGAGTTGAAATGTGGTTATAAATGATAGGACACTCGAATAAACTGAAATATTATTTTTATACATTTGTGATAATCTTTCAATGTTATTTGTATCATAATAGTTTGGGAATGCAATGATTATAAAATAAACGAATAGGAGACACTATTTAAAATAAATTTGGGCATTTTGGCAATTTAATGTAATGAATTGAGACCGCAAATGATAGAAAACACGAATAAACTAACATAAGAAATGCAGTTTTTAGCGCGTTAACTCATGTTTGTGCGTAATTCTTGTCCTAAGGGCTCGAGCACGCATAGATTATCATATAAACCCATAGAATACATCATCTAAAATAACTTTGTGTATTTTGGGGATTTGTTGAGTCGAAATGAGACTACAAATGGTGGAAAACTCAAATAAACTAAGATATTGTTTTTAGTATATTTGTGTTATTCTTTTAGAATTTATTTATTTCACAGAGGTTCGAGAATGTAATAATTATGATATAAACGAATAGGAGACATCATTTAAAAGAGCACTGTTTATTTTGGTGATTTAATGTGTTGAAATGTGATATAAATACTAGAAAACATGAATAACCTACGGAAGAAGTATGATATTTAATGCATTTGTATTCATATTTGTGCGTAATTCGTATCCTTACGGCTCAAGCACGCAGTGATTATAATTTAATCCCATAGAATACATCATTGAAAATTTCTCTGTACATTTTTGTGATTTTATGAGTTGAAATTAGACTACAAAGAGTACAGAACTAGAACAAACTGAAAGACATTTTTATACATTTGTGCAATAAAAGTTCGAGAATGCAATGATCGTAATAAAAATAAATATGAGACGTTATTTAAAAGAAATTTGTGCATTTTGGTGTTTTAATGTGATGAATTTAGGCCACAAATGATAGAAAACATGAACGAACTTCGTAGTAATATAGTTTTTAGTGCGTATGTATTCATGTTTGCGCGTAATTCATGTCCTGACGGCTCAAACACGCAAAGATTATCATATAAACCCATAGAATATATCATTTAAAATGACATTGTATATTCTGGTGATTTTATAGGTTGAAATGAGCCTACAAATGAAGGAAAACTCGAATAAACTGAAATACTATTTTGTATATGTGTGTGTTTATGTTTCATCGTGATTAGTGTCATAAAGGTCCTAGAATGCAATGATCATAATATAAACGACTAGGAAACATCATTTAAAATAATATTTCACATTTTGGTGATTTAATGTGACGAAATGATCCCACAATTGATAGAAAACATGAGTAAACTAATAGAAGAAGCACGGTTTTTAGTACATTTGTATTCATATTTGTGCATAATTCGCGTCCTAACAGCTCGAGTCGGGAATGATTACAATATAAACCAATGGAAAACATCATCATTCAAAATATCTTTGTATATTTTCATGATTTTATCAGTTGAAATGTATCCGAAATAATAGAAAACTCAAATAAACTGAAATATTATTTTTACACTTTTGTTGTAATCATTCAACGTCATTTGTGTCATAAAAGTTCGAGAATGCATGATTATGATATAAACGAATAGGAGACTTCATTTAAAATAACTTTTGTGCATTTTGGTGATTTAATGTGATATAATAAAGCCGCAAATGATTGAAAACTTGAATAAACTAATATAATAAGTACAGTTTTTAGTGCGTTTGTTTTCATGATCCATGTCCAACGGCTCGAGCACGCAAATTTTATGATATAAACCGATAGAATACATCATTTAAAATAACTTAGTATATTTTGATGATTTTATGAGTTGAAATGTGACTATAAATATAGAAAACTTGAATAATCTGAAATATTGTTTTTATACATTTGTGTTAATCTTTCAACGTCATTCGAGTCATAAAGGTTCGAGAACGCAATATAAATCATATGAACGAATAGAAAACATCATGTAATACATTTTTGTGCATTTTGGTGATTTAATATGATGGAATGAGACCATAAATGACATAAAACTCGAATAAACAAACAGAAGAAATACAGTTTTTAGTGCGTTAATAATCATACTTGCGCGTAATTCATGTCCTAATAGCTCGAGAATGCAATGATTATCATATAAACCCATTGAATGCATAATTTCAAATAATTGTGTGTATTTTGGTGATTTTATGAGTTGAAATGTGGTTATAAATGATAGGACACTCGAATAAACTGAAATATTATTTTTATACATTTGTGATAATCTTTCAATGTTATTTGTATCATAATAGTTTGGGAATGCAATGATTATAAAATAAACGAATAGGAGACACTATTTAAAATAAATTTGGGCATTTTGGCAATTTAATGTAATGAATTGAGACCGCAAATGATAGAAAACACGAATAAACTAACATAAGAAATGCAGTTTTTAGCGCGTTAACTCATGTTTGTGCGTAATTCTTGTCCTAAGGGCTCGAGCACGCATAGATTATCATATAAACCCATAGAATACATCATTTAAAATAACTTTGTGTATTTTGGGGATTTGTTGAGTCGAAATGAGACTACAAATGGTGGAAAACTCAAATAAACTAAGATATTGTTTTTAGTATATTTGTGTTATTCTTTTAGAATTTATTTATTTCACAGAGGTTCGAGAATGTAATAATTATGATATAAACGAATAGGAGACATCATTTAAAAGAGCACTGTTTATTTTGGTGATTTAATGTGTTGAAATGTGATATAAATACTAGAAAACATGAATAACCTACGGAAGAAGTATGATATTTAATGCATTTGTATTCATATTTGTGCGTAATTCGTATCCTTACGGCTCAAGCACGCAGTGATTATAATTTAATCCCATAGAATACATCATTGAAAATTTCTCTGTACATTTTTGTGATTTTATGAGTTGAAATTAGACTACAAAGAGTACAGAACTAGAACAAACTGAAAGACATTTTTATACATTTGTGCAATAAAAGTTCGAGAATGCAATGATCGTAATAAAAATAAATATGAGACGTTATTTAAAAGAAATTTGTGCATTTTGGTGTTTTAATGTGATGAATTTAGGCCACAAATGATAGAAAACATGAACGAACTTCGTAGTAATATAGTTTTTAGTGCGTATGTATTCATGTTTGCGCGTAATTCATGTCCTGACGGCTCAAACACGCAAAGATTATCATATAAACCCATAGAATATATCATTTAAAATGACATTGTATATTCTGGTGATTTTATAGGTTGAAATGAGCCTACAAATGAAGGAAAACTCGAATAAACTGAAATACTATTTTGTATATGTGTGTGTTTATGTTTCATCGTGATTAGTGTCATAAAGGTCCTAGAATGCAATGATCATAATATAAACGACTAGGAAACATCATTTAAAATAATATTTCACATTTTGGTGATTTAATGTGACGAAATGATCCCACAATTGATAGAAAACTTGAGTAAACTAATAGAAGAAGCACGGTTTTTAGTACATTTGTATTCATATTTGTGCATAATTCGCGTCCTAACAGCTCGAGTCGGGAATGATTACAATATAAACCAATGGAAAACATCATCATTCAAAATATCTTTGTATATTTTCATGATTTTATCAGTTGAAATGTATCCGAAATAATAGAAAACTCAAATAAACTGAAATATTATTTTTACACTTTTGTTGTAATCATTCAACGTCATTTGTGTCATAAAAGTTCGAGAATGCATGATTATGATATAAACGAATAGGAGACTTCATTTAAAATAACTTTTGTGCATTTTGGTGATTTAATGTGATATAATAAAGCCGCAAATGATTGAAAACTTGAATAAACTAATATAATAAGTACAGTTTTTAGTGCGTTTGTTTTCATGATCCATGTCCAACGGCTCGAGCACGCAAATTTTATGATATAAACCGATAGAATACATCATTTAAAATAACTTAGTATATTTTGATGATTTTATGAGTTGAAATGTGACTATAAATATAGAAAACTTGAATAATCTGAAATATTGTTTTTATACATTTGTGTTAATCTTTCAACGTCATTCGAGTCATAAAGGTTCGAGAACGCAATATAAATCATATGAACGAATAGAAAACATCATGTAATACATTTTTGTGCATTTTGGTGATTTAATATGATGGAATGAGACCATAAATGACATAAAACTCGAATAAACAAACAGAAGAAATACAGTTTTTAGTGCGTTAATAATCATACTTGCGCGTAATTCATGTCCTAATAGCTCGAGAATGCAATGATTATCATATAAACCCATTGAATGCATAATTTCAAATAATTGTGTGTATTTTGGTGATTTTATGAGTTGAAATGTGGTTATAAATGATAGGACACTCGAATAAACTGAAATATTATTTTTATACATTTGTGATAATCTTTCAATGTTATTTGTATCATAATAGTTTGGGAATGCAATGATTATAAAATAAACGAATAGGAGACACTATTTAAAATAAATTTGGGCATTTTGGCAATTTAATGTAATGAATTGAGACCGCAAATGATAGAAAACACGAATAAACTAACATAAGAAATGCAGTTTTTAGCGCGTTAACTCATGTTTGTGCGTAATTCTTGTCCTAAGGGCTCGAGCACGCATAGATTATCATATAAACCCATAGAATACATCATTTAAAATAACTTTGTGTATTTTGGGGATTTGTTGAGTCGAAATGAGACTACAAATGGTGGAAAACTCAAATAAACTAAGATATTGTTTTTAGTATATTTGTGTTATTCTTTTAGAATTTATTTATTTCACAGAGGTTCGAGAATGTAATAATTATGATATAAACGAATAGGAGACATCATTTAAAAGAGCACTGTTTATTTTGGTGATTTAATGTGTTGAAATGTGATATAAATACTAGAAAACATGAATAACCTACGGAAGAAGTATGATATTTAATGCATTTGTATTCATATTTGTGCGTAATTCGTATCCTTACGGCTCAAGCACGCAGTGATTATAATTTAATCCCATAGAATACATCATTGAAAATTTCTCTGTACATTTTTGTGATTTTATGAGTTGAAATTAGACTACAAAGAGTACAGAACTAGAACAAACTGAAAGACATTTTTATACATTTGTGCAATAAAAGTTCGAGAATGCAATGATCGTAATAAAAATAAATATGAGACGTTATTTAAAAGAAATTTGTGCATTTTGGTGTTTTAATGTGATGAATTTAGGCCACAAATGATAGAAAACATGAACGAACTTCGTAGTAATATAGTTTTTAGTGCGTATGTATTCATGTTTGCGCGTAATTCATGTCCTGACGGCTCAAACACGCAAAGATTATCATATAAACCCATAGAATATATCATTTAAAATGACATTGTATATTCTGGTGATTTTATAGGTTGAAATGAGCCTACAAATGAAGGAAAACTCGAATAAACTGAAATACTATTTTGTATATGTGTGTGTTTATGTTTCATCGTGATTAGTGTCATAAAGGTCCTAGAATGCAATGATCATAATATAAACGACTAGGAAACATCATTTAAAATAATATTTCACATTTTGGTGATTTAATGTGACGAAATGATCCCACAATTGATAGAAAACATGAGTAAACTAATAGAAGAAGCACGGTTTTTAGTACATTTGTATTCATATTTGTGCATAATTCGCGTCCTAACAGCTCGAGTCGGGAATGATTACAATATAAACCAATGGAAAACATCATCATTCAAAATATCTTTGTATATTTTCATGATTTTATCAGTTGAAATGTATCCGAAATAATAGAAAACTCAAATAAACTGAAATATTATTTTTACACTTTTGTTGTAATCATTCAACGTCATTTGTGTCATAAAAGTTCGAGAATGCATGATTATGATATAAACGAATAGGAGACTTCATTTAAAATAACTTTTGTGCATTTTGGTGATTTAATGTGATATAATAAAGCCGCAAATGATTGAAAACTTGAATAAACTAATATAATAAGTACAGTTTTTAGTGCGTTTGTTTTCATGATCCATGTCCAACGGCTCGAGCACGCAAATTTTATGATATAAACCGATAGAATACATCATTTAAAATAACTTAGTATATTTTGATGATTTTATGAGTTGAAATGTGACTATAAATATAGAAAACTTGAATAATCTGAAATATTGTTTTTATACATTTGTGTTAATCTTTCAACGTCATTCGAGTCATAAAGGTTCGAGAACGCAATATAAATCATATGAACGAATAGAAAACATCATGTAATACATTTTTGTGCATTTTGGTGATTTAATATGATGGAATGAGACCATAAATGACATAAAACTCGAATAAACAAACAGAAGAAATACAGTTTTTAGTGCGTTAATAATCATACTTGCGCGTAATTCATGTCCTAATAGCTCGAGAATGCAATGATTATCATATAAACCCATTGAATGCATAATTTCAAATAATTGTGTGTATTTTGGTGATTTTATGAGTTGAAATGTGGTTATAAATGATAGGACACTCGAATAAACTGAAATATTATTTTTATACATTTGTGATAATCTTTCAATGTTATTTGTATCATAATAGTTTGGGAATGCAATGATTATAAAATAAACGAATAGGAGACACTATTTAAAATAAATTTGGGCATTTTGGCAATTTAATGTAATGAATTGAGACCGCAAATGATAGAAAACACGAATAAACTAACATAAGAAATGCAGTTTTTAGCGCGTTAACTCATGTTTGTGCGTAATTCTTGTCCTAAGGGCTCGAGCACGCATAGATTATCATATAAACCCATAGAATACATCATTTAAAATAACTTTGTGTATTTTGGGGATTTGTTGAGTCGAAATGAGACTACAAATGGTGGAAAACTCAAATAAACTAAGATATTGTTTTTAGTATATTTGTGTTATTCTTTTAGAATTTATTTATTTCACAGAGGTTCGAGAATGTAATAATTATGATATAAACGAATAGGAGACATCATTTAAAAGAGCACTGTTTATTTTGGTGATTTAATGTGTTGAAATGTGATATAAATACTAGAAAACATGAATAACCTACGGAAGAAGTATGATATTTAATGCATTTGTATTCATATTTGTGCGTAATTCGTATCCTTACGGCTCAAGCACGCAGTGATTATAATTTAATCCCATAGAATACATCATTGAAAATTTCTCTGTACATTTTTGTGATTTTATGAGTTGAAATTAGACTACAAAGAGTACAGAACTAGAACAAACTGAAAGACATTTTTATACATTTGTGCAATAAAAGTTCGAGAATGCAATGATCGTAATAAAAATAAATATGAGACGTTATTTAAAAGAAATTTGTGCATTTTGGTGTTTTAATGTGATGAATTTAGGCCACAAATGATAGAAAACATGAACGAACTTCGTAGTAATATAGTTTTTAGTGCGTATGTATTCATGTTTGCGCGTAATTCATGTCCTGACGGCTCAAACACGCAAAGATTATCATATAAACCCATAGAATATATCATTTAAAATGACATTGTATATTCTGGTGATTTTATAGGTTGAAATGAGCCTACAAATGAAGGAAAACTCGAATAAACTGAAATACTATTTTGTATATGTGTGTGTTTATGTTTCATCGTGATTAGTGTCATAAAGGTCCTAGAATGCAATGATCATAATATAAACGACTAGGAAACATCATTTAAAATAATATTTCACATTTTGGTGATTTAATGTGACGAAATGATCCCACAATTGATAGAAAACTTGAGTAAACTAATAGAAGAAGCACGGTTTTTAGTACATTTGTATTCATATTTGTGCATAATTCGCGTCCTAACAGCTCGAGTCGGGAATGATTACAATATAAACCAATGGAAAACATCATCATTCAAAATATCTTTGTATATTTTCATGATTTTATCAGTTGAAATGTATCCGAAATAATAGAAAACTCAAATAAACTGAAATATTATTTTTACACTTTTGTTGTAATCATTCAACGTCATTTGTGTCATAAAAGTTCGAGAATGCATGATTATGATATAAACGAATAGGAGACTTCATTTAAAATAACTTTTGTGCATTTTGGTGATTTAATGTGATATAATAAAGCCGCAAATGATTGAAAACTTGAATAAACTAATATAATAAGTACAGTTTTTAGTGCGTTTGTTTTCATGATCCATGTCCAACGGCTCGAGCACGCAAATTTTATGATATATACCGATAGAATACATCATTTAAAATAACTTAGTATATTTTGATGATTTTATGAGTTGAAATGTGACTATAAATATAGAAAACTTGAATAATCTGAAATATTGTTTTTATACATTTGTGTTAATCTTTCAACGTCATTCGAGTCATAAAGGTTCGAGAACGCAATATAAATCATATGAACGAATAGAAAACATCATGTAATACATTTTTGTGCATTTTGGTGATTTAATATGATGGAATGAGACCATAAATGACATAAAACTCGAATAAACAAACAGAAGAAATACAGTTTTTAGTGCGTTAATAATCATACTTGCGCGTAATTCATGTCCTAATAGCTCGAGAATGCAATGATTATCATATAAACCCATTGAATGCATAATTTCAAATAATTGTGTGTATTTTGGTGATTTTATGAGTTGAAATGTGGTTATAAATGATAGGACACTCGAATAAACTGAAATATTATTTTTATACATTTGTGATAATCTTTCAATGTTATTTGTATCATAATAGTTTGGGAATGCAATGATTATAAAATAAACGAATAGGAGACACTATTTAAAATAAATTTGGGCATTTTGGCAATTTAATGTAATGAATTGAGACCGCAAATGATAGAAAACACGAATAAACTAACATAAGAAATGCAGTTTTTAGCGCGTTAACTCATGTTTGTGCGTAATTCTTGTCCTAAGGGCTCGAGCACGCATAGATTATCATATAAACCCATAGAATACATCATCTAAAATAACTTTGTGTATTTTGGGGATTTGTTGAGTCGAAATGAGACTACAAATGGTGGAAAACTCAAATAAACTAAGATATTGTTTTTAGTATATTTGTGTTATTCTTTTAGAATTTATTTATTTCACAGAGGTTCGAGAATGTAATAATTATGATATAAACGAATAGGAGACATCATTTAAAAGAGCACTGTTTATTTTGGTGATTTAATGTGTTGAAATGTGATATAAATACTAGAAAACATGAATAACCTACGGAAGAAGTATGATATTTAATGCATTTGTATTCATATTTGTGCGTAATTCGTATCCTTACGGCTCAAGCACGCAGTGATTATAATTTAATCCCATAGAATACATCATTGAAAATTTCTCTGTACATTTTTGTGATTTTATGAGTTGAAATTAGACTACAAAGAGTACAGAACTAGAACAAACTGAAAGACATTTTTATACATTTGTGCAATAAAAGTTCGAGAATGCAATGATCGTAATAAAAATAAATATGAGACGTTATTTAAAAGAAATTTGTGCATTTTGGTGTTTTAATGTGATGAATTTAGGCCACAAATGATAGAAAACATGAACGAACTTCGTAGTAATATAGTTTTTAGTGCGTATGTATTCATGTTTGCGCGTAATTCATGTCCTGACGGCTCAAACACGCAAAGATTATCATATAAACCCATAGAATATATCATTTAAAATGACATTGTATATTCTGGTGATTTTATAGGTTGAAATGAGCCTACAAATGAAGGAAAACTCGAATAAACTGAAATACTATTTTGTATATGTGTGTGTTTATGTTTCATCGTGATTAGTGTCATAAAGGTCCTAGAATGCAATGATCATAATATAAACGACTAGGAAACATCATTTAAAATAATATTTCACATTTTGGTGATTTAATGTGACGAAATGATCCCACAATTGATAGAAAACTTGAGTAAACTAATAGAAGAAGCACGGTTTTTAGTACATTTGTATTCATATTTGTGCATAATTCGCGTCCTAACAGCTCGAGTCGGGAATGATTACAATATAAACCAATGGAAAACATCATCATTCAAAATATCTTTGTATATTTTCATGATCTTATCAGTTGAAATGTATCCGAAATAATAGAAAACTCAAATAAACTGAAATATTATTTTTACACTTTTGTTGTAATCATTCAACGTCATTTGTGTCATAAAAGTTCGAGAATGCATGATTATGATATAAACGAATAGGAGACTTCATTTAAAATAACTTTTGTGCATTTTGGTGATTTAATGTGATATAATAAAGCCGCAAATGATTGAAAACTTGAATAAACTAATATAATAAGTACAGTT
This sequence comes from Schoenoplectus triqueter, assembly GCA_964058805.1. Taxonomy (NCBI): domain Eukaryota; kingdom Viridiplantae; phylum Streptophyta; class Magnoliopsida; order Poales; family Cyperaceae; genus Schoenoplectus; species Schoenoplectus triqueter. The sequence continues at coordinate 7,632 of CAXKVV010000064.1, read as the reverse complement.
TTTAGTGCGTTTGTTTTCATGATCCATGTCCAACGGCTCGAGCACGCAAATTTTATGATATAAACCGATAGAATACATCATTTAAAATAACTTAGTATATTTTGATGATTTTATGAGTTGAAATGTGACTATAAATATAGAAAACTTGAATAATCTGAAATATTGTTTTTATACATTTGTGTTAATCTTTCAACGTCATTCGAGTCATAAAGGTTCGAGAACGCAATATAAATCATATGAACGAATAGAAAACATCATGTAATACATTTTTGTGCATTTTGGTGATTTAATATGATGGAATGAGACCATAAATGACATAAAACTCGAATAAACAAACAGAAGAAATACAGTTTTTAGTGCGTTAATAATCATACTTGCGCGTAATTCATGTCCTAATAGCTCGAGAATGCAATGATTATCATATAAACCCATTGAATGCATAATTTCAAATAATTGTGTGTATTTTGGTGATTTTATGAGTTGAAATGTGGTTATAAATGATAGGACACTCGAATAAACTGAAATATTATTTTTATACATTTGTGATAATCTTTCAATGTTATTTGTATCATAATAGTTTGGGAATGCAATGATTATAAAATAAACGAATAGGAGACACTATTTAAAATAAATTTGGGCATTTTGGCAATTTAATGTAATGAATTGAGACCGCAAATGATAGAAAACACGAATAAACTAACATAAGAAATGCAGTTTTTAGCGCGTTAACTCATGTTTGTGCGTAATTCTTGTCCTAAGGGCTCGAGCACGCATAGATTATCATATAAACCCATAGAATACATCATTTAAAATAACTTTGTGTATTTTGGGGATTTGTTGAGTCGAAATGAGACTACAAATGGTGGAAAACTCAAATAAACTAAGATATTGTTTTTAGTATATTTGTGTTATTCTTTTAGAATTTATTTATTCCACAGAGGTTCGAGAATGTAATAATTATGATATAAACGAATAGGAGACATCATTTAAAAGAGCACTGTTTATTTTGGTGATTTAATGTGTTGAAATGTGATATAAATACTAGAAAACATGAATAACCTACGGAAGAAGTATGATATTTAATGCATTTGTATTCATATTTGTGCGTAATTCGTATCCTTACGGCTCAAGCACGCAGTGATTATAATTTAATCCCATAGAATACATCATTGAAAATTTCTCTGTACATTTTTGTGATTTTATGAGTTGAAATTAGACTACAAAGAGTACAGAACTAGAACAAACTGAAAGACATTTTTATACATTTGTGCAATAAAAGTTCGAGAATGCAATGATCGTAATAAAAATAAATATGAGACGTTATTTAAAAGAAATTTGTGCATTTTGGTGTTTTAATGTGATGAATTTAGGCCACAAATGATAGAAAACATGAACGAACTTCGTAGTAATATAGTTTTTAGTGCGTATGTATTCATGTTTGCGCGTAATTCATGTCCTGACGGCTCAAACACGCAAAGATTATCATATAAACCCATAGAATATATCATTTAAAATGACATTGTATATTCTGGTGATTTTATAGGTTGAAATGAGCCTACAAATGAAGGAAAACTCGAATAAACTGAAATACTATTTTGTATATGTGTGTGTTTATGTTTCATCGTGATTAGTGTCATAAAGGTCCTAGAATGCAATGATCATAATATAAACGACTAGGAAACATCATTTAAAATAATATTTCACATTTTGGTGATTTAATGTGACGAAATGATCCCACAATTGATAGAAAACTTGAGTAAACTAATAGAAGAAGCACGGTTTTTAGTACATTTGTATTCATATTTGTGCATAATTCGCGTCCTAACAGCTCGAGTCGGGAATGATTACAATATAAACCAATGGAAAACATCATCATTCAAAATATCTTTGTATATTTTCATGATCTTATCAGTTGAAATGTATCCGAAATAATAGAAAACTCAAATAAACTGAAATATTATTTTTACACTTTTGTTGTAATCATTCAACGTCATTTGTGTCATAAAAGTTCGAGAATGCATGATTATGATATAAACGAATAGGAGACTTCATTTAAAATAACTTTTGTGCATTTTGGTGATTTAATGTGATATAATAAAGCCGCAAATGATTGAAAACTTGAATAAACTAATATAATAAGTACAGTTTTTAGTGCGTTTGTTTTCATGATCCATGTCCAACGGCTCGAGCACGCAAATTTTATGATATAAACCGATAGAATACATCATTTAAAATAACTTAGTATATTTTGATGATTTTATGAGTTGAAATGTGACTATAAATATAGAAAACTTGAATAATCTGAAATATTGTTTTTATACATTTGTGTTAATCTTTCAACGTCATTCGAGTCATAAAGGTTCGAGAACGCAATATAAATCATATGAACGAATAGAAAACATCATGTAATACATTTTTGTGCATTTTGGTGATTTAATATGATGGAATGAGACCATAAATGACATAAAACTCGAATAAACAAACAGAAGAAATACAGTTTTTAGTGCGTTAATAATCATACTTGCGCGTAATTCATGTCCTAATAGCTCGAGAATGCAATGATTATCATATAAACCCATTGAATGCATAATTTCAAATAATTGTGTGTATTTTGGTGATTTTATGAGTTGAAATGTGGTTATAAATGATAGGACACTCGAATAAACTGAAATATTATTTTTATACATTTGTGATAATCTTTCAATGTTATTTGTATCATAATAGTTTGGGAATGCAATGATTATAAAATAAACGAATAGGAGACACTATTTAAAATAAATTTGGGCATTTTGGCAATTTAATGTAATGAATTGAGACCGCAAATGATAGAAAACACGAATAAACTAACATAAGAAATGCAGTTTTTAGCGCGTTAACTCATGTTTGTGCGTAATTCTTGTCCTAAGGGCTCGAGCACGCATAGATTATCATATAAACCCATAGAATACATCATTTAAAATAACTTTGTGTATTTTGGGGATTTGTTGAGTCGAAATGAGACTACAAATGGTGGAAAACTCAAATAAACTAAGATATTGTTTTTAGTATATTTGTGTTATTCTTTTAGAATTTATTTATTTCACAGAGGTTCGAGAATGTAATAATTATGATATAAACGAATAGGAGACATCATTTAAAAGAGCACTGTTTATTTTGGTGATTTAATGTGTTGAAATGTGATATAAATACTAGAAAACATGAATAACCTACGGAAGAAGTATGATATTTAATGCATTTGTATTCATATTTGTGCGTAATTCGTATCCTTACGGCTCAAGCACGCAGTGATTATAATTTAATCCCATAGAATACATCATTGAAAATTTCTCTGTACATTTTTGTGATTTTATGAGTTGAAATTAGACTACAAAGAGTACAGAACTAGAACAAACTGAAAGACATTTTTATACATTTGTGCAATAAAAGTTCGAGAATGCAATGATCGTAATAAAAATAAATATGAGACGTTATTTAAAAGAAATTTGTGCATTTTGGTGTTTTAATGTGATGAATTTAGGCCACAAATGATAGAAAACATGAACGAACTTCGTAGTAATATAGTTTTTAGTGCGTATGTATTCATGTTTGCGCGTAATTCATGTCCTGACGGCTCAAACACGCAAAGATTATCATATAAACCCATAGAATATATCATTTAAAATGACATTGTATATTCTGGTGATTTTATAGGTTGAAATGAGCCTACAAATGAAGGAAAACTCGAATAAACTGAAATACTATTTTGTATATGTGTGTGTTTATGTTTCATCGTGATTAGTGTCATAAAGGTCCTAGAATGCAATGATCATAATATAAACGACTAGGAAACATCATTTAAAATAATATTTCACATTTTGGTGATTTAATGTGACGAAATGATCCCACAATTGATAGAAAACTTGAGTAAACTAATAGAAGAAGCACGGTTTTTAGTACATTTGTATTCATATTTGTGCATAATTCGCGTCCTAACAGCTCGAGTCGGGAATGATTACAATATAAACCAATGGAAAACATCATCATTCAAAATATCTTTGTATATTTTCATGATTTTATCAGTTGAAATGTATCCGAAATAATAGAAAACTCAAATAAACTGAAATATTATTTTTACACTTTTGTTGTAATCATTCAACGTCATTTGTGTCATAAAAGTTCGAGAATGCATGATTATGATATAAACGAATAGGAGACTTCATTTAAAATAACTTTTGTGCATTTTGGTGATTTAATGTGATATAATAAAGCCGCAAATGATTGAAAACTTGAATAAACTAATATAATAAGTACAGTTTTTAGTGCGTTTGTTTTCATGATCCATGTCCAACGGCTCGAGCACGCAAATTTTATGATATAAACCGATAGAATACATCATTTAAAATAACTTAGTATATTTTGATGATTTTATGAGTTGAAATGTGACTATAAATATAGAAAACTTGAATAATCTGAAATATTGTTTTTATACATTTGTGTTAATCTTTCAACGTCATTCGAGTCATAAAGGTTCGAGAACGCAATATAAATCATATGAACGAATAGAAAACATCATGTAATACATTTTTGTGCATTTTGGTGATTTAATATGATGGAATGAGACCATAAATGACATAAAACTCGAATAAACAAACAGAAGAAATACAGTTTTTAGTGCGTTAATAATCATACTTGCGCGTAATTCATGTCCTAATAGCTCGAGAATGCAATGATTATCATATAAACCCATTGAATGCATAATTTCAAATAATTGTGTGTATTTTGGTGATTTTATGAGTTGAAATGTGGTTATAAATGATAGGACACTCGAATAAACTGAAATATTATTTTTATACATTTGTGATAATCTTTCAATGTTATTTGTATCATAATAGTTTGGGAATGCAATGATTATAAAATAAACGAATAGGAGACACTATTTAAAATAAATTTGGGCATTTTGGCAATTTAATGTAATGAATTGAGACCGCAAATGATAGAAAACACGAATAAACTAACATAAGAAATGCAGTTTTTAGCGCGTTAACTCATGTTTGTGCGTAATTCTTGTCCTAAGGGCTCGAGCACGCATAGATTATCATATAAACCCATAGAATACATCATTTAAAATAACTTTGTGTATTTTGGGGATTTGTTGAGTCGAAATGAGACTACAAATGGTGGAAAACTCAAATAAACTAAGATATTGTTTTTAGTATATTTGTGTTATTCTTTTAGAATTTATTTATTTCACAGAGGTTCGAGAATGTAATAATTATGATATAAACGAATAGGAGACATCATTTAAAAGAGCACTGTTTATTTTGGTGATTTAATGTGTTGAAATGTGATATAAATACTAGAAAACATGAATAACCTACGGAAGAAGTATGATATTTAATGCATTTGTATTCATATTTGTGCGTAATTCGTATCCTTACGGCTCAAGCACGCAGTGATTATAATTTAATCCCATAGAATACATCATTGAAAATTTCTCTGTACATTTTTGTGATTTTATGAGTTGAAATTAGACTACAAAGAGTACAGAACTAGAACAAACTGAAAGACATTTTTATACATTTGTGCAATAAAAGTTCGAGAATGCAATGATCGTAATAAAAATAAATATGAGACGTTATTTAAAAGAAATTTGTGCATTTTGGTGTTTTAATGTGATGAATTTAGGCCACAAATGATAGAAAACATGAACGAACTTCGTAGTAATATAGTTTTTAGTGCGTATGTATTCATGTTTGCGCGTAATTCATGTCCTGACGGCTCAAACACGCAAAGATTATCATATAAACCCATAGAATATATCATTTAAAATGACATTGTATATTCTGGTGATTTTATAGGTTGAAATGAGCCTACAAATGAAGGAAAACTCGAATAAACTGAAATACTATTTTGTATATGTGTGTGTTTATGTTTCATCGTGATTAGTGTCATAAAGGTCCTAGAATGCAATGATCATAATATAAACGACTAGGAAACATCATTTAAAATAATATTTCACATTTTGGTGATTTAATGTGACGAAATGATCCCACAATTGATAGAAAACTTGAGTAAACTAATAGAAGAAGCACGGTTTTTAGTACATTTGTATTCATATTTGTGCATAATTCGCGTCCTAACAGCTCGAGTCGGGAATGATTACAATATAAACCAATGGAAAACATCATCATTCAAAATATCTTTGTATATTTTCATGATTTTATCAGTTGAAATGTATCCGAAATAATAGAAAACTCAAATAAACTGAAATATTATTTTTACACTTTTGTTGTAATCATTCAACGTCATTTGTGTCATAAAAGTTCGAGAATGCATGATTATGATATAAACGAATAGGAGACTTCATTTAAAATAACTTTTGTGCATTTTGGTGATTTAATGTGATATAATAAAGCCGCAAATGATTGAAAACTTGAATAAACTAATATAATAAGTACAGTTTTTAGTGCGTTTGTTTTCATGATCCATGTCCAACGGCTCGAGCACGCAAATTTTATGATATAAACCGATAGAATACATCATTTAAAATAACTTAGTATATTTTGATGATTTTATGAGTTGAAATGTGACTATAAATATAGAAAACTTGAATAATCTGAAATATTGTTTTTATACATTTGTGTTAATCTTTCAACGTCATTCGAGTCATAAAGGTTCGAGAACGCAATATAAATCATATGAACGAATAGAAAACATCATGTAATACATTTTTGTGCATTTTGGTGATTTAATATGATGGAATGAGACCATAAATGACATAAAACTCGAATAAACAAACAGAAGAAATACAGTTTTTAGTGCGTTAATAATCATACTTGCGCGTAATTCATGTCCTAATAGCTCGAGAATGCAATGATTATCATATAAACCCATTGAATGCATAATTTCAAATAATTGTGTGTATTTTGGTGATTTTATGAGTTGAAATGTGGTTATAAATGATAGGACACTCGAATAAACTGAAATATTATTTTTATACATTTGTGATAATCTTTCAATGTTATTTGTATCATAATAGTTTGGGAATGCAATGATTATAAAATAAACGAATAGGAGACACTATTTAAAATAAATTTGGGCATTTTGGCAATTTAATGTAATGAATTGAGACCGCAAATGATAGAAAACACGAATAAACTAACATAAGAAATGCAGTTTTTAGCGCGTTAACTCATGTTTGTGCGTAATTCTTGTCCTAAGGGCTCGAGCACGCATAGATTATCATATAAACCCATAGAATACATCATTTAAAATAACTTTGTGTATTTTGGGGATTTGTTGAGTCGAAATGAGACTACAAATGGTGGAAAACTCAAATAAACTAAGATATTGTTTTTAGTATATTTGTGTTATTCTTTTAGAATTTATTTATTTCACAGAGGTTCGAGAATGTAATAATTATGATATAAACGAATAGGAGACATCATTTAAAAGAGCACTGTTTATTTTGGTGATTTAATGTGTTGAAATGTGATATAAATACTAGAAAACATGAATAACCTACGGAAGAAGTATGATATTTAATGCATTTGTATTCATATTTGTGCGTAATTCGTATCCTTACGGCTCAAGCACGCAGTGATTATAATTTAATCCCATAGAATACATCATTGAAAATTTCTCTGTACATTT
>CAXKVV010000063.1:0-31503 GCA_964058805.1 Schoenoplectus triqueter | reverse complement strand
GCCTCATAACACCGCATAAATTCATGCAAATTCATATGGACAGACCTAATATTGTGTATTATATGTTTTTATACTGAAATATTCAATATGAATATTGTACGACACTCATTTTTCACAAAATTTCATCAGGATGCATTATAAATTGTTGTTTAAACAAGTTATTTGTATTTTATGTTATTTTTGCCTCATAACTGTGCATAACTTCGTGCAAATTCATATGAATACTACTAATACTGTCTATTAAAAGTTTTCATAATTAAATATTTAATACCGAGATTCTACGACTATAACGTTTGGCAAAACTTTCTGCAACTGATTTGACTGTTAATTCTTAGACAAATGAGCTTTATAATGACATCCTCTGAGACTGAAGGTTCTGTTGCATAGTTTAAAATGTGTAACTAGACTTTTAAGTACTTCAAAGGATCTGAATCTGGACATTGCACAGCTCGAATGTCTGTTATGGAACCGGAACCAGACAATCTTCATTGGTAGCAGCTCCAAACAATTAATTTCCTTGCAAAATTGTAGGGGTTAAAATTTGAGGGAATTCTTTCATTAAGCTTTATAAAAAAAATGACAAGTTTCGATAAAATTAATTGCTTTTGTATCACCAATTTCTCTACTGTACATTTTCAATCCGATAAAGTTAGTATTATATATATGGACTTTTTATTCAACTGTAAATTTTGAGGGTTTATATTGAGGGTTTAAATTTTCAACTGGAATAATTTCTCCTTGTGATTGAAGTGTCCTTGTTTTCATTGTGCCAAAAAAGTTATGGGATTAATGAGTTAAATGTTGAGGTTTATAAAGCAATGCATTTCTTTTTGTGGGACTATGGTGTTTTCATCTCATTTGTACATTTTGGAATTCTCTTGACTGCGCAAATAAGACTAAACCTTCTTGGGGCTTTTTGTTAGAAATCTTGGGAGTTCAAAATAGAAAAGAAAAATACTAATATAACCAATACATAGGCTGGTACCTAGATGTCATAATATACAGACCGGTACAAATATAAGGAGATATTATAATAAAAGATAAGCTAATATATGCGACTGATTGAGGGGAGAAGGATCATATAAAACAGTAATCTATACTAATATAACAAATGAATACAATAGCAGCTGTAAGTCTCCACAACAGAAGAAAACCCAAAATATATGTAAATGGAAAAGGTAAAACAAAAAAAATATATATATGGGAAAAATGAAGCCAAGACGGAAGAAGATCTAATCGTCTAACCACCTAGGCATCTACTGATCACGATTATCCCTCCATAGCTTAACCTCAAGGAAAATGCACGATAATCCCCAAATCGCTAGAAAAATGCCATAACCTATGCTCCATCCGGTTGATTCACTTGCGATATCCAATCCTATGAAAATGTTTACAATGCCCAAGATCACTGCAGCGCGGCCAATATTGTGGTGGTACCAGTTCCAGTATCTCCTGATCTTTGATGTCTTGACAGGTCTTATGAAGAATGCCTTCACCTAAAATAAAAAATATGATAAGACTATAAGAGTAACTATTAGTTCCTAATGAGAACATAACATGTGGAAATTTAAGGGCTCCTCAAAGCTGTATTCATTAATTCCACAGCTGGCATATATGATAAAAACCTGACTTTTTTTTTTCATTTTCTCTATAATTCGATGCATTTAATCATTAATTAGCAGCAATGCTCTTTGTTTTCACAATAAAGATACCTGAAGGGCTCCAAAGACAAGGATGATGATCCCAATTGCCTTGTGGACATCAATATTGTTGAGTCCATCATCATCGAGGCTAAACCCGATAATTATTCCAATTGCACCGAGTACAAATCCGACTCCTTGGATGGAGATGTGCGCATAGAACCAGAATGGGTCATATTTCTTGAAGTATCTTGCTATCATGATTCCTATGGGCATGAGTATGCCCCAGCCCAGTGCTACCAGTAAACCATGCCATCTGGTCTTGTCAAATGATCCACTGCTAGCTCCAGAAGCCATACCTATTTGTGTAAAAAAAAAAGATAGTCAAATAAATCCCATTTTTATGGCCAATCTTGAAGATATCAGTTTCTATTGACAACTGACCTCTTGCAAATTTATACTTATTATGCTCAATAATTGGTAAAATTGCAAGAAAAACTCAACAAGTGGATCAAAATTAATATAGTTTAACTCAAATCAGGGCACTGATATTGGAAATTGACGCTTGCTTCTCTTATACCATGTTTATCTTTGCAAATTGCTATTTGAAATATGAACGTGCACTATTTCAAACACCTACCTGTTGTGTAATCAATAGTAGAGGATGCTTTACTAGAATGCTCAGGCAGAAAATTATTTGAAGGCAAGCTGCCAGACGGTCCAACAGCGTAAATTAAATGTGACCACTGAGGTTGTGCAGTATTCAACTGAAAAGCAAGATAGAGATGTGATGATTGTGAGATAATGACCGATTTATTTGCCATCAGCGGGAGGTCTCCTTTGTCCGGAGGACAGCTGCCTGAGTCATATCCACCGAGGTAATATTGTTTAATTACACCAGTCCCACCATCGGATGACATCCAACCAGCCATGACACTGCTTCCATCCATTCTACCATTGGAGGAGAAGCCGATTGCAGCATAGGTCCCTCTGTCAGGGGCTGATAGAACAAAGCTCCATGTGTTTGGGCTATTTTCACCAAACTACAAAATCAAATCAACAGGTTAGATCCTTAGGATTTCTGAACTAACTTTGAAAATTTTCAAATCCTCATTTGAAATTTTGATATCAACAATGTTTTCTGGTCTTACCACTTTTTTCCCTATCAGCCAGAACCTAGATACTCAATAATCCACTGGACCAAAATAACTCAAAAAGAAAAATTAAAAAGCAACTGCTAGTATCACTTTGTAGCTTGTAGTGATATTAAATCTCGTTATAGTTTTCATATCAGCAGTACCGTAAAGAAATAAAATACTAACCCTTAGGATGAAACTCTGCGAGCTCCATGCATTGGTGCAATTTAAGGAACTGGTGCTAAATGGAATCAAATTACTGACACTGTCAGCAAGAGCCGAACTACAAGAGTCTGATTGTGAACTCACATAAGGGGAAGAAAACCAAAAAAGAACTCCAATAAGGAGCACATATAAACAAGAACTCATCTCTATATTCATCTCCCACTTTCTCTCTCTAAAGTGTAAACCTCTTTAATGATTCTGTGGTCATTTGCTGGAAAGAGTTTGTATATATATCCAAAGTCATGAGGGAATCTTTTTTAGACAAAATACAGGGAAGGCACGTTTTACAATTGTTGTCTAATAATATAGTAGGAATTCTGTTTGTTTTTATACAAAGTATATGAAGGTACTCAGAAAATGATAATTGCTAAGTAAGGCGATTACTGAGGAAGCAATATTGTGTATGTAGGCCATACGTTAAGGCTCTTGTATTTTTACTTGATACATATTCTAATCGATTATCGAGATATAGTTGTTGGACAATAGCTGGCTTTTAGCTTTTGATCATGGTTACAATGCATTAAATTAATACAGGACGTGGCACTTTGTCGGAACACATAAATTGCTCTGACTTTGAATATTTCCTGTGGCTTCCACACGACACAAAGAAGCCAGTCGTAGTGTTATAAAATCGGGACGGTTTTGACGGGTCGGCGGGTTTTATCGGGACGGATCAACGGATTTTCACGAGACGGATTAGGATAGATTCATTTTGTGAGTTTGGCTGTGACCCGTCCTAGACCTGTCGGATCGGACGGGTCGGGTCCAAGAGAGGGATGGGTCGGCGGGTTTTTTTTTTCAAAATTCAAAAATAACCCAATAAAATTTAAATAAATTCTACAAAATCCAAAAAATTCAAAAATAATTATTAAGAATATTAAAAATATATAACTATAATATATTTTGATAAAAAAATAATTTTTCCGTATTTTCTCATATTTTTCCGCATTTTTTTTAAATTTCCCGGGTTACCGGGTATTGGGTTGGGTTTCTCGGGTCGGGTCGGGGGCGGGTTATCACGGGTTGGTCGGGTCGGGTCGGGACAGATCCAAAACGGGTCGGGTCTAGCACGAGTTTTTTTTCAAATTTTTTTGTCCGCGCCCGTGCTAGACCCACCGATTCTAATGGGTCACAGGTCTGACGGGTTTGAGCACGGGTCGGATCGGGGCGGGTCGGATCTGACCCGTCCGAATTTTTCTAAAACTCTAGCCAGTCGTAAAGAAAGAGCTCTTGCCTCTAGAATCGTAAGCCTAGAATCCTTCATAATCCTTCATATTGCATCGTCAATTTTGAGGAAAATTGGATAAATTACCCGTTCAAAGTTTAAAAAATTCAAAAAATAACACTCCAAAAATTTATGTCATTCGAAACTCAATTAATTTAGTTTTTTTTGCCTCCTCTAATTATACAAATGTATAATCTCAACAACAAAAATACAATAATACAATAACTATATGTAATGTCCAAAATGCCCTCATACTTATTTTTTCACTCGTCTTCACCATTGTATCTCTCTCCGCCTAACATATTTCTCTCCGCACTGATGGAACCCTAGGTTGGCCACCCTCCTCCGCCGTTCCTCCTCTCTATCGAACTTCTGATTGTGATTGCAAAATTATTAAGATTAGATTTATAATTCAGACTTCACCTTGATAAAATAGTTCTAAAATAACTAATTAGAAATATAGAATTTTAAATAATTCAATAAAAAAATTGCATTAAGAAAAATTTGAACCAATTCTTTTATATACTAGATGTATATAATAATAATATAATTAAATATGATAATTTCTAAAAGATAATACTAAAAAGCTGAATCATTTCATCTCAAGTATATTATACTCATCTATTTTAAATGAGGAGAGAGAAAAATTATATATGAACTATTAAATTGTAGTAGATGAAAAGATTTAAACAAAATCAATAATAGACAAAAATGATGATGTGTCATGCTTGAAAAAATTATAAACTTAACATTCTTTATGTATTACTAGAGTTATAACTTGGGGTTTACCTCGATATTATAGTTTTCAAATAAATAATTAATAATATAAAATTTTAAATATATTTAATAAAAATTTCACATTAAAAAATATAGACATAATATTTTTAAATGCTAAGTAATAATGATAATTATAATAATAATTATTATAATCTATACTATTATATCAAGCAGCTAAGAATTGGACAAGTTCATTTTTTATCATTTCCTTCAATTTTTTTATATCCTAAAATACCCCTCATCTAATGATTTATATTAATTTTGACTAATCAGACGAACACAATAGCGTCCATTATTTTGTATTTCTCTCCATTTTTTTACCATATAGGAGGAAGAGAATTAAAGGTTGAGAGAAATCATGCGAGATTATATCTGATATAGCATCTATAATTTATCTTTTATATATTAGAATGACGTGCATATTATCATGTGATATTTTTTTATATCTAAATAAAAAATTCACTGCAACACGCGGGTACACAACTAGTAATAAATAATATAATTAAACACATAATAATTTATAAATGATCATATAAAAAAGTCTGATCATTTTAAGAGTTAACTTTCACCTTAAATATATTACACACATTATTTTAAAGGGTGAGGATCACTTCACTATGGTTATTTTGACAATTTTGACAATGAACTATTAAATAAATATAACAAAAAAATCTTAAAAAAAATTATGGACATATTCTTCTATCTATAGATTGATGGTCATTCAAATTTCATACAATTCCATTATCGTTTGATACTTCATCAAACGCCGTTAAATTAGAACCGTTGTAAATTATATAAAATTCTAATAGTCTTTGATAGAGTATCAAACAATAATGAAATTGTATAAAATTTAAATAATATCAATCTATAAATAGAAAAACACATCTATAAATTATTTTTTATTTTTAATTATTTTTTATATTTATTTAAGAATTTTTTTATAGTCTTAGTATATTATCAACTACAAATCATGTATTTCTTACTGATCTATCCTTTGTGTTGATGGAACAGCATCACAGACATCCTCGGATTCTATAAAAATAGGACCAGGCACCACAATTATCATCTTTTGAACGGTGCCTAGAACGTAGGAGATGCTGCCATTTTCAGCGGCCTTGAAGTGTGCCGGGGAGCGTAGATATATAGGTATTCTCGTGAAATCTATCACCGTCGATTTGTCTTATCTGAGCTAGCTGTTGTAGTGTTGTGTGGGATAGAAGCGTACTGTGTTGTCTTAGCTAGGGTTTTTCTCTAAAACAAACTACATTCAATGCCCTCACCAATCCCACTGTTGGTGAATATATACTCTATGGGCTTATGCGTAATTTTTTCCCATAGAGGCTGTATTAGATGGGATTCAGTTATATACAGAGAACAATATCAAAATACATAGGAAGTTTTATGGGCCCATATTATGAATTAAAATGAGAAATTTGATAAGCCTTAATTATACATTATATATAATTAGGGTTTTTATTTTAAAAACTATATATTTTATATTAATTAGTAAGAATTTATTAATTTTTATGTTGAGTTCGAGATACTACTATATTTTATGTGTTTTAGGGTTTTCGGAGTAAAAAAAACATGATAGTGAAGAATTCGAATGCAAATGAGATTAAGATTGCACATGGACAGCAAATTATATTACATGATGATCATAAAATCTCATAGCATGATTGGGATTAAGTATTGATATTGTAGATCTCGTTCTTATCTTTCCAACAAATTTGAAATCAACCCAATCAGAGTTCGGATGAAGAAATTATGGCCAAAATAAAATCAGTGCGCAGCAGAATTCCAAAAGTGCGGTCCGCAATTCTGGAACTCATCTTCTGTCAATTTTGTTTCAACTTGTAACCAAAATTACGGTCTGTAATTCTAAAATTGCAGACCATAATTTTAGAATTGTTTAGATACTTAATCGTGAAACCCGAATTATTTAGACACGGTACCAAACCATAAAAGTATAAATTTGATACTAAAATCTGAAATTGAATCCTCGACAAACACTAAAACATATTAAAAGATCAAATAGAGTGAATTAACCAAACGACTGAGAGTAGAGCTGAAAACCCTTATAATCTTTTATTTGATAAAATTTTCAGTCATTATTGTTATATTTCTGCACTTTTAATTTAATTCAAAACATTCATTTGATTGTCTAGATTAGTGAACCTTGTGAAAACAGGTAGTTCACCATTGTTCTTGTGGTTCGACACCCCGACTATTACTTGACTAGGTCGTACGCTTACGACTAAAATTGAGTATAAATTAGAATATTTATTAGCTTAGCAGAATATACATCAAGTTTTTTGGTGCTGTTGCTGGGGACAACGATATGAATATTGGTTCAACATTTAGTAACTGAGACTAGATATTTTTATTTTTATTTTCTTTTATTTTATGTGATCTACTTGTTTGATTTCTCTTGCAGGACCCGATCTGGCCAGGTAATTAGGTCTCTTAGTGTACATACGTAGAGCGAAGGAGACAACTTCTTTGCTTGAACAGCCGCTTATTCATCTCGCCACCGAAGAAGCATCTCAAATGACAGAGAATGATGAGAACTGTCCCTTGAATGACTTTGTTGCCCCAAAAATAATTAGAATTCAATTAGGCTACATGGTGCCTAATGTAGCAGCAAATAATTTTGAGTTGAAACCCGCTTTCTTGAACATGTTCTCTCAATACATGTTCAACGGTTTAACCCATTAAGATCTGAACCAACATCTGGCCATATTTAAAGAATTATGTAACACGGTTAAAATTAATGATGTTGAATTCGAGGTCATTAAACTTAGAGTATTTATTTTTTTCTTTAGGAGATAAGGCTAGAAATTAGCTAAGGTCTTTAAATACCGGTACAATAAGAACATGAGCTCAAATGTCTGATGTTTTTCTTTCTAAGTATTTTCCTCCATCTAAAATTTCTGTCCTTCGTGCTCAAATTATAAATTTCAGGCAAAGAGGAGGAGAGTCTCTCGGCGAGACATATGATAGATACCAAGAGCTGCTGTGTATTTGCTCGCACCACGAGCTCGAGAAGTGGTTCATTATTCAGATTTTCTATGAAGATCTTGAGTAGCACTTTAAGATAACCATTGATGCAGCAGCAGGAGGTAACTTGATGAACATGAGCGCCCGATATGCCTACAAATTGATTGATGAGATGGCGTTGGGGCAGCAACAATGGAGCTCAGTGAGATGATCCGTTCGAGGTGCACCGGGTGTGATTGAGACAGACATATCAACCAAATTGGCAACACAATTGGAGACGATACAAAAGAGTATAGACCGCTTAACCAACCAAAATATTCCAGCGGTACATCAATCATCTACTTGTGCTATTTATGGTGGAGGCGACCACTTGGCCATAAACTGCAATTGGGGAGAATTTGCCGAGGGGGATATGAAACAAGTCAATACATTTAACAATAATTTCATACTGCGGAATAACCCTTACTCAAACACCTACAATCCTGGATGGAGAAATCACCCAAATTTCTACCAGGACAATTAACCTCAAAACCCGAACCAACATCCCAATCAAAATCGACCAATTCAGGGATACGTGCAGAGGCAATTTGACCAAGGTGCTCCATAGAAGTCAAATCTGGAGCAAATGATGGAAATGGTGATGCGTGGACAAGATGAGTTCATGCAAGATTAGAGAATGATCAATCAACAGGTGACTGACCAAATTAAGGATTTGAGTATGAAAATTGATCTTCTTACTACTCAAGGAAAAATACTTGAAATTCAAGTGATGCAACTGGCAACACCTCCTGCACGACAACAAGACATGCAAACGGAGCATGTGAAGGTTGTCTTCTCGAGAAATGAATAGGAAGAAGGAAAGACTAAACCACAAGAGAATGAAACCGAGCAAGCAACGACACGAGAAATCTTAGATTCTCAAAAACAGGTAAAGGAGTACGTACCCAAGTACGTTCCTCCACTCAGGTTTCCTTTTCCTTAAAGATTGGTAAAACCCAATTTGGTTCAGTAATTTGATAAAGTTGGGGAGTTGATGAGAAAATTAAACTTAACTGTACCATTTGTCAAGACCATCACTCAAATGCTCGCTTATGTCAAATGCTTAAAGGAAATTATGTCCAAAGATAAGAGACTTAAAGAGGTTGAAACAGTAATTTTGAACAACTTGCCTAAAAAACTTAAGGACTCTAAGAGTTTTACCATATTTTGTTCCTTAAAAAATATCAAATTTAAAAATACATTGTGTGACCTAGGAGCAAGTAATAGTCTTATGTCAAGATCAGTTTTCGAAATGTTAGGAATTGTAGACTCGAAACAGACCAATATTTCATTACAAATGGCAAATGGATATGTTAGGCTCCCCAATGGAATTCTAGAGGGCATTCTCATCCAAGTCGGAAAGTTTTTCATCCCAATTGATTTTGTTGTTTGTGATATGAAGGAAGATCCTTATATAACAATTATTATAGGTCGTCCATTCCTAATCACAGCTGGTGCAAAAATTGATGTTAAATATGGAAAATTTTCTCTAAATTTTGAAAAGTAGAAAGTAAAATTTAGTGCAATAAAAATTAATGATAATACTCTCGCTAATGATTGTTGTTGTATGATTGAAGTCTTTAATCCCTAACAGAGGAGAATCACAATGAGATTATGAAGGAAGAATCGAGAAAAATAGTGATAAAACATGATGACTCAGTGAGCACTGGTAAGGCAAAAAATAAGAGTTTTCAGGCAACGCATAAAAGATTACAAATGATATGTGAAACTGACTGGTTGAGTGCTCTCAAAGTGGAGAAAAAATATTTTTTTTGTAGAAGAAAAAGACCGAGCGATGAGGGATTGAGTTATTATCTCTCCAAGAGATTAGACATGTGATGAATAAAGAGAGTCGAGCTTGCGACAGTAAATCAAATACTTCTTGGGAGGCAATTCAAGTTTTATGTTTTACTGATATTTTTTTTAAAAAAAAGAGGATTTTAGATTATTTTTAATTGTAGTATAAAGTTTAGTTTAAATTAGATATAATTTGATCTATTTTTATTCACATCGCAGGTGTGAATATGAAAGACTTAAGTGCTAAATAATCAAGAAGAATGGCGAAAGAAAATAATGACAATGAGTGTAGATAGACGTCATCTCAACAAAATTGACAAATTCCTGAAAATTATGAAAAATTATGGATCGAACTTCCCAAAATGTAGACCGTAACTTTGGCCAACTTGAAACAAAAAATTTCAAAGTAAAAATTACGGATTGCAAATTTGATCAACTCAAATCAGAAAATTTCAGCATGAGATGGCACACAATTAATTTTTTTTAAGTGGTTGGAATAAAAAAGTACGGAGTTAGAATGAAAACATGATGCGGAAGGGACGAAGGGAGAGAGAAGAAGGTAAGCGATAAGGATGAAGCATTCGTAAGGATCCAATGAACTGTGTAGTATTTAGTGTAACAGTGAAAAACAAAACTAACTACCTACGTCAACATCAAAACTACAAAATTAAAACCACAACTAATCCGAAGTTGGATTTTCTATTCAGCCTCTATACGCTGCACATGCCACTAAACCCATCCAAACTCGACACACAAACACACAATAAAATCAGAAAAGCAGACAATCTAAACACAGACAGAAATCACACAGATCTCT
The DNA here is from genome assembly GCA_964058805.1 of Schoenoplectus triqueter. Lineage (NCBI taxonomy): Eukaryota > Viridiplantae > Streptophyta > Magnoliopsida > Poales > Cyperaceae > Schoenoplectus > Schoenoplectus triqueter. The sequence continues at coordinate 20,847 of CAXKVV010000063.1, read as the reverse complement.
CACAAATCTTAAAGTAAATCAACAGGTGCAAGTAACCTGTCGACGTAGCATGCCTCTAATCTCAACGTTCTTCTTCCCTTTAAGGGGTGTATTAAATGTTTCATAAATAAATCCAAACATGCACCAGCGGCCAACGACCCGACGAGGAATGACATTGTTTTTGCCCCTGTCTATGGTCCACGGGAAATGAGAAAGTTCATGGAAGGAAAAGAGGAATATTTTTTTAGAGAACAAACCCCTGCTCTGCAAACTCACACCAGTCAAACCTCAACTAATTAACTGTTTGTTTATTTATTTATTTCTGATTAATAACTATTTATCTTTCTCAAAAAGATGCAAAAATATAATGACAAAAGAAAATGAGAAAATGAGTAAACTTAAACGCTAGTATACTGACAAAGAAAGCTATTTTCTTTTCATAAATAGTTAAAAACAAAGCTAATACACGGAGTCACGGATCCGAGGCTATTGTCGAAAAGAGAAATTGGCTTTGTCTGATTAATTATAGTTATTTTATATTTTATGATATGTATATAATGGGTTTAAAGTCCTTGTGTTCATTTGTGTTATATTTTTGGTTTAGATTATGAATAATCGATTTAATTATGTTAGGGAATTGATATATAAATTCTTTAAATAAAGATAAGGATCATATTCTTACCTTAACTATTATGTACATAAAGGATTTCATTCGAGTTTCAAACCTGCAACCTCCTACTTAGAAGACATTGTCTTTTGTTATTAAATCAAAGACTTATTCTCAGAGAGTTAATATGCAAATATGTAAATATGATAGTTGAAATTATCATCGATGCAGGCTTTATTGTATACATTAAATGAGTTATTATGCATGTTAATGAATCATCATACGTACTCATTTTGTACAATAATATTATTGTGCAACTTATATGAATTATTATGTGGTATTTATATTAAATATTAAAATACTTTAAAAATAAGTTATAACAAAGACATTAATATGCATAATAACTCATTAAATATATATATAGTTAATTCTGCATTGATGACAATATCAATAACGATATTTCAATAACAATTTCCGTTGTGTTATTTGTATTTGTTATCCATCCATTATGTATGATCTTTTGAGAAGAAATGAAAAATGACATGTATGTTATCATTTTTATCAAAAAAAATGAAATAAAAAAAAAATGTCGAATACCAATATGATAATACAGTATTAATACTTACTAAATTCGAGTGACGTACAACTAATTAAAATTAGTTTTAATTAGTAAATATGCAAAAAAAAAAATACTCCAATTATCTTTACTATACTCATTCACGCTCCTACGTTTTGATATTTGGTTTGAATTGTTTGTAACTGTGTGTGTACCCACTATAAGAGACATTTGAATCCACTATCATTCACAATTTTCTTTCATATTTATTTATTTACTATTTATTTATTTTTAAAGGAAGGTGAGGCTGACGGTTCACCAATGACTTGTTACATCAATGTTACTGGGAATAATTTTTCCCTTTTTTTCCTTTTGGTTTTTCTTTTTATTCTATAAACATGGATTGCTTATTTTTCTTATCATATTTAACATTCAAACTGGTGAAAATATATATGCTCGCACCAATCAAGGTTAGATTCCCCGATATAATTTTTGTTTCATCATTCCTTTTAAAATTGCAAGCCAAGTCAGCCTCGACAACCCGTCCTTAATCCTTGCAATTGTTTTTTTCTGCTGATGCTCACAGTAGCTGTACTTCTAGATTATTTTATTTTATTAACAAATTTCAATTTTAATTCCCCATGTTACCATCATTACAAAAGCGTGTATTTTTTTCGTATAAAATTCTATTAGTCTGTCAAGTTCCATCTTGTTTTAATCTTTTCATCAGGGACTCGGCATATCATTTTCATGGCATTTTGTTTAATCTTAATTATCGCCTGGCAATACCTTTTAGCTCTCATCTTTGCTATGATGATAACTCCAGAATACATCCAAACTTTATGATGAATTTATCTGATTAAAGTATTATAGAAAAACAATTTCAAATGTGTTATTGAAAATCTATATTGTGCATAAAACTTTAAGCTAATTTAAAGTTTGATTGGTAAATGATGCTAATCTATTAATTTTTTTGTATATAAATGATTTTCAAATTGCTTAAATATTTTATATAATTTATTTTAAATAATGAAAAGACTACACTTTTATTGTCTTAAAAATATATCAAATGTAGTAAATGAACGCTAAAACTTATTGGTCTGGATCTCCTAACGCGCCACGGATGGACGGCCTTTGGGTTTAGGAGAGTTTGAAAATGAAATTGCACGAATCTCAAAGGAGATTGAATTGAAGGGACGACAACTACAATGCGGCGGCCGGCGGGCATAGTGTATAGGAATTCAGAACTTTTGCGTTACAAATTGGAGATGTCTGGGCAGGGTTCAATTCGTTAACATTGGGCCTCCATCTGAACTTAATATGACCTCGAGCCCAAAAGCCCAGTAGTACATTTTTCCTTGAGCTACACCCCGTTGCGCTGTAATTCTCTCTACCTGTGAAACTCAAAAGTTAAAAGGTTGGGATCACTTTGACAATGGGTTATTTTGACCATAGAAGTTGAATCGTATTTTGTATCATAAATTATAATATTTTATATCGTATCGGTGTATCATGTATCGTATCGTATTGTATTGTATAGTTAAGATACGTTAAATTTGTCTTAAAATAAATCAATAATAACTAAAATTAATATGTAGTGAATTTTTACATTTGAAAATATTATTATTTAGCGTTTTATCACATTTCTGTAGTATACTAGCATTATTTATACTATGTGAGCTATATATATATATGAGCACAAAGTTTTATTATAACTCATATGATAATCCAATGATAATATTAATTAATATCTAAGGAGAATAAAACACAATAATCCTATTTTAGCTAATAAAATCACTACAAAATAAATTACAATAAGCACGTGTGAGAGAAGTATCTAAGAAGAATAAAATTAATTAATATAATTTAGTGGCATTGACTACATTATTTAAGTCTTCAATAATTAATATAATTGTCTATAGCTTTGGATGCTTCTCAGAAACACTACACATGTTTGTGAGAGAGAGAGACATGAGAGCAAGGGCGGATGTAAGATTTTAGTTAGAGATGGTCAGTATTCGGATTGCAATAATTTATCGGGTCCAAACCCATTAACTAATCGAGTAATAACTTAACCGAAAGCACTATTTTTTAAAATCCAAGGGGCCAACTACCTCCCCTCCCTTGGGGCTTACTACATCCGTCCCTGCATAAGAATAAAATAAATAAGAGTTGCCCACTTACACTGTCTCGTGCTTAGAGCTTTTAACTCTTCTCTCTCAATCGCTGACATATTTTTTTTCCTTTTTTGTCATTTTTTTCTCTTTTCGCTTTTTTCCTCTCACACTAGGGTTATCTGATCGCCGAACAGGATGCATGAAGTCGAGCAGAAGAGGCAAAGTCGAAAAAGTATATATATCTTAAAAGTATTGTATCTTTAGGATACGTATCGTATCGAGATACAGAAAGATACAAACACGATTCTTAAGATTCTTCTCTCTAGAGATACAAAATATAGATTTGTATCATTATCCATTTGTATCATATTGAATCAAGAATCGTAAGATACTAACTTCTATGATTTTGGCAATCTTGATAATGAATTTTTAAATAAATACTAAAAAAACCTTAAAAATAGAAAAAATCTTATGGATATATTTTTTTCTCCTTATAGATTGATGGTGATTCAAATTTCATATAATTTTATTATTATTTGATACTCCATCAAGGACCATCAAAATTTTATACAATTTGCAATGGTTATAATTTGACGGTCTTTGATGGACTATCAAACGATAATGAAATTGAATGAAATTTGAATCACCATTAATCTATAAGTAGAAGAATATATCCATAAAGTTTTTATTATTTTTAAAATAATTTTTGTATTTATTTAAAAATTTATTGTTAAGATTGACAAGATAACCATTATCAAGTGATCCCTTTTCAAAGTTAAAAGGGAAGGACAATGGGTTATCTTGATAATTTTGACAATGGATCTTCAAATAAATATGAAAAAATAGAAAAATCTTTATAAATATATTCTTCTATTTATAAATTAATGATGATTAAAATTTCATGCAATTTCATTGTTGTTTGCTAGTCTATCAAAGACCATTAAAATGCTATGCACTTTACAACACAATTTAACAATCTTTGATGGACTATCAAATGATATGAAATTGCATGAAATTTGAATCAATATTAATCTATAAGTAGAAAAATATATCTATAAAAAAATTCTATTTTTAAGACTTTTTTTCATATTTATTTGAAGATCTATTATTATCAAGATAACAATTGTCAAATGATCCCTTCCCAAAATTAAAACGTCGCTTTCAGAAGTATCTATTAGTAGAATTGTAATTCGGGTTTCACCCCGACAATATAGTCTTCAAATAAATAATTAATAATATAAGATTTTAAATATATTTAATAAAATTTCACATTAAAAAAAATTAGACATAATATTTTTAAATACTAAATAATAATTATAATTATACTAATAATAAATAATATAATTAAATACATAATAATATATAAATGATTATATAAAAAAGTTGGATCATTTTAAAAGATCAGTTTTACCTTAAATATATTACAAACATTATCCTAAATGAGGAGAGAAACTTTTTTTATGCACTTTTAAATTCAAGAAGATGAAAAGATTAAAACAAAATCAATGATAAAAAAATAATGATCTACCGTTTTAACTAATAAAGGATAAATATTTTATCCCACGACGTCCCCAATATTTATTTCCACGGACATATTTCCTAATTTCGTATATGGCTCTCTTTTATTTTTTTCCTTTTGCGTTAAAACAATAGAAGGCATTTGTCTATTGTTTTTAAATCAATGTAACTCATCATCATTTGAAATTCTTCTTCCTTTATGTTCTTATTCTACAGGCGATGCGTTATCTGACTTTTTCTAACAACTTTTTTTTAGTCATAAACACACTAATTTATTTCTTCAAGTCTCGTCGTTTTTTAATCTGTTTTTATTGTCAACCTAACTTAAAATGAATTGCTTTGATTTCTTTTACAAAAATGCTTAATGCATGAAAGAAACACATGCAAACTTTTTACATATTCGAAGAAGGTAAGTTACGTAAAAATGATCGTCTCTTTTCTATTTTTATTTTGATTTATGTCACTTTGCTTTATCCCTTTATTTTGAAAATCAAAACTCAAGATTAGGCCAACGACAAAAAGGTAAAAGAAAAAGAAAATCAGCAAAGAGATCAAGAGAGAGAAAATCTATCATGGATTTAATTAGTACCGTCTATATCCTGATACGAAAGTAATTGATTAATATTTTTTTCCTTTTTGTCTGATTTTATAATACTTTTCTATGTCACATGTATAGAAATGAAAATGGTCGATTTTTATATGAAGAGATAGGTTGACTCATACATGATTCGTGAAAAATGGTCCATATCTTATAATTGATACTTTGGGTCGGCAAAGTGAAAGTCTTAGAGGAAGAAAAAAATTTAGTGAGAAATGTATCGGACATCTATGGCCAAATCACAATAGTACCGGCATCTAGTGATCTTAACTAATTTTTAACTCTATCACTAAGGGAAAATGAAAATGTCCTAAAATTTATAGCCTCATGCTCTACACCGTTAATTTTGATGCTATTACATAGTTCTTCAAATATGGTTAAATATTAGTTCGGGTCCTAATGAGCTAGACATGAAATATGTGTTGAGATAACATATTCAAAATGGTCGGTTTCAACTCAAAATGATTGGTCCTAATAATGGATACAATACAACCAATTGGATGTCGTTTGCTTTAGGAGCGACAAACTCTTTGAGTGACCGATTATCACCGTTCTGGGTCATCATGAGCTCCCCCTCCAAAATTGAGTCTTCGGGGGCGCTAGCTCTGTAATCGGGATGATTTTTTTGACCCTTCTAAAAGTAGCCTTGCGTTTATAGACTAAATTATGTTCTTTCCTACCAGATCAAGTTTTGCATGAGAAAATTAAACAAGTAAATTATAGATAAAGAAAATAAAAGTGAATAAATATATAAAATATCTAATCTTAATTATTAAAGTTTAAATCAGTATTCACATCGTTGTTCTCGACAACAACACTAAATTTTTTAATAGGTTTTAAGCAACAACTAAAATTTATCCTAATTTATACCTAATTTCGGTCAAAATCATAACACCTTGTCAGGCATTAATTGAGATATCGAATCTACAAGAACAAAGGGTGAATTATTGATTTTTACCGGTTCATTAATCTAAACAAACAAAAATGAGTGATTATTAAAACTAAAATTAAACTAAATAGTAAATAAAATGATATTTAAATCAGATGATGAAATACTAGGGGTTCCGATTTTTTCCTTTCACTCCTTAATTAACCTACTCTATCTCTTCACTTTTTAGATATTCAATAGTGTGATATTAACAATTCATGTTTAGCATTGACGAACACTTTTGCATGTCATTGTCATGTCCAAACTATTCATACTTCACGGTTACATACCTTATCTTAGGAGTTCAAACCCTTTGTGTTCTTAGCTGTTAAAACTTTTTCAAAGTCCGATGCTACATAATTATGAGTTGACAAATGTATTTGATTCAGTTCTAAGCAAAATTTTAAAATGTAGATTTCAATATACGTGCGATTGACCAATGCATAATGCATATGCGACATGCGGATACATATGCGGATTACATATGCGGATATGTATTCTAAAAAATTCTTATAATATTTGAATCGATCATTTATTTTTAAATTTTTTTAATGTAAAATAAAAAATATAATAAGATATTAATATAATTTTGAATACTTTGCATGAAAAATATAATATAATTAATTTTATAGGTTTAATATGATAAATATTTTAAAAAATAATGCGCATTGTTGAATATGCGGATACATACTCTTATGCATACGGTGTCGCATCCCGCATAAGCATAACCAGACCGCATATGCGGCCATGCGGTCGTATTTTAAAATAATGATTCTAAGTATAATCACCTAAGTTGCATACTTATCGTTAGGTCGTGAGTGCAAACCTAGGTTTTACCCTTTGAGGTCGGGAATTTTAGCAATATATTTTAATAATCTACTATAATCATAAGATAAATCACACAATAAACACTTATTACAGCTCAAGCATGTAAATATTTAATTTAAAGGACAAATCACACAAGGAATTACTAAAGAGATCAAATACCAAGTAGATTAACTTAAAAAATTCAAATATTATAAGGCATCACTCCTAAAAGTGTGATTAGCCACTCATGTTCAATAACAAATAATAAGGATCAAAGCAATAAAAGAGTACATAGCACAACAAAAAAGGGAGGAGAAAATATTAAATTCAAACTCTCGCTCTAGTGCTTTGATTCGGTATGTAGATCTTCAAACTTCAAAACATGTTCTAGCAACGTAAATGGCGGCTAGGATATCAAAAATTCCCTAGAAAGGCTCCTGAAGGGTTCTTATATAGGAGAAAAAAATAATCAGTCAGTTTTTGTCATTTCTGTTCGAATTTCAGGATCCGGAGCATATGGGTCACATGAGTTTCCATACGATATGGAGACTGATTTGTTGCGCAATGATTTATATTTTGACCATAACTTCTTCATCCGAATTCTAATTTGGATGATTTAAGATGTGCTGAAAAGCTAAATAAGATTATCACATTATTTTTTTAGTCATTCGATGATAGTTTATGATCAAAATTTGACGTTATTTGCTGCTCATGATCAATTACTTTATTTTGCTCCAATTATCATTTCAATTGTTTGATTTCTGTAATTATAAATAAAACTTAACGATATCTCGATCTTAGGATAAAATATAAGTAAATTGACTAAATTACCTTAAAAAGAAGGTAGCTTTATGAAATTGATTTTTCTAAAAAATATATGAAATTGAGGTCTATCAAAAAAAAATATTGCTTTAAACTTTTTAAGCTCCAAAAAATACCGTAAATAACACTTCTAATGATGCTATAGTTCTTAAATATAGATCGAGTAATGAGAAACTTAGTAAATATAGATCGAGTAATGAGAAACTTAGTAAATATAGATTGTGTAATGAGCAGCAATTTCTGCCCTCTTCAATGTTGGTCTTCCAGAAAGACATTGTGTGCAGAACATTCTGATGATATTGCTAGAGGGATTTTTACAGGATAAAATTCTTTTAAATTGACTTGTCTAGATGTTCTAATTGAATGCTTCTCTGTCACTCGCAAGTTAAAGAAACTTAGTTATTTTTGTTATAGTTGTAAATGACTCACGCAAGAAGTATAAATAAACAATTATTTCTGTTTACCCTTGAAAGTTTCAAGGATGAATGGATGAATAAATGAAATAAATTGATGATAAAATCATAAGAAAGGGGAAGAAGAGAGAGAGCAGTGGAAAGGTGGCCCACTGATCAGGAAAAGTCGCTGCGTAACCCCGGAACAAATCCATTAGTCCCACAATGGAATGCTGAGCGCAAAGTGAAGAGTATAAATACCCCGCTATTCTCTATCCACTCAGCATGTGTGACACCCAAGAAGATCAAGGGAGAGAGGAGACCTCTTGGGTGTCACCATGTGATTTTATCTTCTCTGACAAGTGGGACCCACTTGGCAGTCCCTTGCAGATGAGTCTAATAGCACAGCCTATCTGATGAGTCACCCATGTGACCATTTTCACTGACAGGTGGACCCCACACCTCAGTGACCTATTGAAGAGGGTCAGAATTGAACCCTAGAAATCTGCCTTTGAAGCTAACCCTAGAAAGGAGCTGAAGCAGTATAATCCCTATACTACATGAAATGATGTCAATGCCAAGCTAGCATTTTGATGCAACTAATCATGAGAAATTCCAAATGTGATTTTGCTTTCAAGGCTGACCTGGTGCCAAAGCTGCGAGCAACCACCTAACCATGCTTTGATTTGTGTCAATTACTGATAAGTAGTCAGTTCTTTGACCAAGTCACCCTCATGTTAAGGGATTGAAAGCCAATTTCACAAGACTGATCAGGTGCCAAAGCTGGAGCAACCACCTGATCAAGTCTAGATTTGTATTAATTGCTGATAAGTAGTCAGCATTTGATCAAATCAAGCCCTAATGAATATCAATATAAGTCTAATTGGTATTTAGTTAGGGTGGTTTCTGCAAGAGAGAGGTAATTGGCAGAGACATTGAGTTACAATTGAGATTAGGGATTAATTCATAAGGAATAATAGGGTTTCATGAATAAAAGAATTTTTAATCCAGAGAAGGAGGGGTAAAAATGGAATTAAAAATTACAGGGATGATCATCATGAATTTAGGGATTTTTGGTGAAATTTTCATGATTTTTGGATAAGTGGAGCTATCAGAATAAATTCAGGGAAAATAAAGGCAGATTAAATAGATTAATCAAAGGCTGAGATTTGATCAGAGCAATCCTGGGTGCAAGTTGGGGATAACAGCAGCTCTGGGTACAAACTGGGTACAAGAAACACAGGAGGTATAAAATAATCGAAGAGAGAGGGTGTGCCACGTGGCAGCCTCTCATTGGGCCATGTCAGCAAGTGGGCCCCACCCAGGTATGAATCACTGACAAGTGGGCCCCACCTTAGTGCCACGTGGCAGACAGCCAGTGGGCCACCTCACCACCCTAGTGCCACATGGCACCACACCAGAGGTCCACTTCACCCAACCCCATGCCACATGGCACAGCCAGAGGAGGCCACCTCACTACCCCAGTGCCACATGGCTCTACCTGACAGGCCCACCTCATCTCTACACTTACCACATGGCAGCACCACAGCAGCACACCTCACTCCCCATATGCCACATGGCAATCTGTTAGCAGAACACCTCAGCAGATCATACTAAACCTATTGCCACATGGCTGCATGTTATTGGTCCACCTAGGTAACACAGACCCCAGAGGTGACACATGGCACTACACTACAGAGCCACCTCAGCATACTATAACAGATGATTAATAGATTGATTAAACAAGTGGACCTATCAGGATGTGCCAAGTCAGATCAATTAAACCTAAGCAAGGGATTAACTAATCCATAACTAGACTAATGGGCCGAGACTCAGATGCTTACACATGGGGCCCATATGTCAGGTTTATGAGAGTATAGCACACACTAGCAGACATACACCATGTCTATGCACATTCACAGTCAGAAATTTAAATCTAACGAAGAATGAAGTGTGTACCTGGCCCATGCGTCTCCTCTCTCTGACTTTGCACTGCTGGGAGTGTTGGCTCACATGCACCGCGCGCGGCCGAAGATGATCCTCCCTCGTCCCATTCTCTTCTTCCTCTCTTCCTCTTCCTCCCGCCCGACTGTGAAGGTGCCATCAATGGGAGACGAGTCTACACGATGCCTTACTCCGATCCTTCTTCACAGAGGCTTCCAGACACTATTGAGATCTCATTCAAGCAGTCAATTGAAGGAATTAGCAAGAGAAGAGATAGCATTGGACAGAAGCAATTGATCGGCTTAAAAATGGAAATTACCGTTGTAAATGTTTATAGGTCCAATTGATTATGCAAGAACACTCTTTTTACCCACACGATGCTAAGGCAAGTATAAAAGTGACTATTGGAAGCCTCTAGGTCGATGTTCCACCGATCCACAAACCGGCCATGGGCATTGGTGCTTGAACTCGGTGGAATGATGCTCAATTGTCTAGGCAGGGATGCTAGATCGACTCCAGGGGGTAAGGAGAGATTGAATAAGCTGTCAATTGGAAGAATAGATGAAAGAAGGTGATGGTTGAATAGATAGGCCGAGTATGGAGCTTGGGTGAAGAAAGGAGCTTCCAGTTGATCAATTGAGATTAAAAAACACTTGGAGATTATATAGGGAGCATACTGAAAGTGTTCAAGTGTTTAGAATGTTCTAGAAGGCTCTGGAAATATGGGAGACCCGATGGATAAGGGTGAGTGGCAAAAGAGTAAAAATAATAAGAATATAACTAACTCTAACAGCTCAAGCTGCACAGTTGGCTTAACAGGCAGTGAAAAGAAGCACAAAGAGATCTTGGCCCTTGAGTGGAATGTAATGAAAGGTAGAGATCAATTACAAGGAGTAATCCGGCTATTAATCAATCCACCAATCACAATTGAGCTCCTAATCTATATAAACCTCAGTTCTGGCAATAGAGGGGGGGCAATAGAGAGAGGTGCATTAGGAATCAACAGAGAAAGAGAGTGAAAAGAGAGAGGATTCTAAGGCAAGAAAGGAAAAGAGAAGAGAGTGATTGTTTGCAACCCGAATTCATTCAGTCAAAACAAGTTTGAATCTTGATTAATCCCTCACTCAGCTCAAGAAGCATCAAGAGATAGGTAATTGTTGTCAATTGTGTGATTAATAGAAGGATTAATACAAATAATAGACAATTTGCTGGATTCTTTGAATTTCTTTGCCATTTATCGATTTTGTTGCTTTCTTTTACTTTCTGTTCTTGCTTTTAGTATCTTTATTACCTCTGATATCAATTATAATAAGAGTGAGTGAGATAGAAGTCGGTTGAAGGGTTTTTGTAACTCTCCCGAATACTGTTCAAGAAATGAATTGATTATTCTTGCAATTGTGACTAGTTGAAGGGTTTGTGTAACCCTCCTAATCTGATTGCGAGTTTGAACACTCAAATAGGCGATGATTGATTGAAATTCATAGCAAGATTGATGAATTAATCGGATTATATACCCATCGCCTCCTGTTCCTGGATACAGTATCATGAAATTGGCTTTGAATCTGTGCTAGAGTCATGAAATGAGGTAAATGAAGTTGTAGTATAAAGTATATAATGCATAAGAGCTGTGAACAAGGGTTGAGTGTTCAAAATCGCGATCAATTCCATAACTGGTACCATACTGTATTGATTATCCTTGAATTCCCATGGTGAATCCAGTTAATTGCTTAAAGATGATTGGTAAACATGTTGACTACATCAAGGCGATGAAGAATATTGCAAGAATTGCAAGAGTTAACGTTCAATTTGATCGATAAACCCACTTAATTCAATTCGGTACCGGATTTCATAACTATACCAAATCGGTACAGTCATTCCCTATCACCTGCCGCATAGATCCTCGATCAGGTAACACCATTGCACTCCACTCATCGAGACGACGCTGAGGTCGCCGGCCGATCATTAATCGGAGTTCCCGATCACCGGAAGCCACCACCTAGCACGAATCCTGACGACGGGATAAGTCAGAAGCTTAGCAGGATCATCTCGCACGAATACTAAAGCGCCTACCAATCTTGAAGATTCTTTAATGGGTGAGATCCATCAAGAGTTCGGAAATTTAAACTGGGAAAGGATCTGGGCCGTAGATCCATTAAGCACGTATCTCAAACGAATCTGGCGGCCCAAATAAGAATAGAGTTAAATGAAAGATAGACACAGATCTTGATACAAATCTGGCGGCCCAGATTAAGCCCATAAATTAAATAATAACAGAATACTAATAGTATAGAATAAATAAATGGTTTGAAAATGCTATTGAACTCCAAATTGACTCAAATTTGTTTCTAAAATTTTCTTATTTTTCATACTATTTTTCTATACAATAATATTCCAGTTTTAGAAATATGATCATGATAAAACAATTTAAAAGCAAAATACATTACATATATTGATATATTTGACCTTGCTTTGACTTGTCATTTTAAATACTATAAAAATTCCAAAAATACAAATAAAAATCATAAATAATAACTAGATATATTTTAGTGATTTTTCAAGTGATTTTTCCATGAAATAATAATGATGATAGTAATATACTATAATAGATGATGAGATTAGCTATATTCTTTGATAAATAAAAATAATAATAATAATAATAATAATAGATATTATATTGATATTTTCTGTAAAAGAATAATAAAATAAATAGCACAAAATATACAAAAAATATACTACCATGGTAATAAATAGTAAAATACATTTTCTTTTATAACAAAGAATGATAATATAGTTTTATAATATGAATTGTATTTCTTTTATTTTTTTATACAATAAAAATACTTTTGATGAATAAAATGTAATGAGAATAATAGTTGTAATAAAAATATAATGAATTTCATCTCTTATGACTATTTTCAATTAATAATAAAAATCTTATACTTTTCTATAGATAATAAATAGAAATAATAAAAATAGATATAATGAATAGTATAATAAATAGAATAGAATATTAATAATGATTTCTTTTTAGCTATAAAAAAAAATATATATAATAAAAAAAAATAATAATAAAAAATATATATAAAATAAAAATAATAATAATAAAAATAATATAGTTATCTTTTGATTTTGTAAATAATTCCTACATAATGAATAGTGTTTCAACATATTAGAATATAATAATAAAATTCTATTACTTTAGCTATTATAAATATTTTAAAAATACAAATAAAGATCATAGCCATTTTATTTTCTATTATTTTTGTAAGTGATTTTCTATAGAATGAATAGAGTTTAGAAATAATAAAAATAGGATCTTACTACTTTAGCTATTATAAAAAATAAAAAATATATATAAATGAAACTCCAGTTAAATAGCTAACCCTTTTTCTATTATTTTGTAAATAATTTTCTACATAGATAAATAGAGTTTAAGAAATAAAAAAAATAATAATAATAATAAAAATAATAATAATAGTAATAAGGATATAATAATAATAATAATAATAATAATAATAATAAATGCATTTTCATAATGAAAATAATAATGAAAGATATTATATAAAAGACTTTGTGCATTTTAGAAATGAATAAACATGCTCACATAAGGAGTGTAGAGCCACATATGAATATTTAGAATGATTAGTCAAGACGAGAACACCTTGACGGAGGATAACTAAGGTTGCAATGACAACACGAGAAGATACGTCGAGACAAGAACATCTCGACACTTGATGAAGAATAATAAGATACGTTGAGACAAGAACATCTTGACGCGAGAAGATTAAGGCTTCGATAGCGACCTGAGAAGATACATCGAGACAGGAACATCTTGATGTTTGATGAAGAATAACCAGAGCTACGATATTAACATGAAGATATACGTCGACTCTGAAGAAGAAGAACATTACGATGTCCTAGAGAGGTGACATCTTAATGACTCGCTGCCATGAGCAAGTAACTCATGATTGAATATGCTCACACAAGGGGTGTAGGGCTACATAGTAATTTTGCACAAGTAATGCAACCCATAGAATGATTAGTCGAGACAAGAACATCTTGACGTTCGTTGAAGATTGACCAAAGCTACGACATCAGCATGGAGAGATATGTCGACTTTGAAGATGAAGAACATTATGATGTCCTAGCGAAGTGACATCTTAATGACTCGGTGTCGTGAACAAGTAATTCATGACCATTTGAGCTGGCAAGACTGAACTCGTCCGTCGATGAGTTTGTCTCCTGGCTCATTTCCCGAGAATGTGAGATTGAATCGGTCTGTTGGTAGATTCATCCACAAAACAGTGAATGTGAACCGTTCTGTAGGTAGGTTCCTTCACTAACACATGCCTCAATGTTGAACTGGCCCAGCGCTTCAGGTTTGACATTGTGTGCGATTGTGTTTCCTAGGTTTATGAATCGGCTTAGTGCTACGAATTCATGATCTAGAAGATCGGTGAGAAGAAACACGTGGGCCATATCCACCCTTCTCCTGATTCACCAACCTCAAGATCAACCGGCTCAGTGCTTCGAGTTGTATTTTGTGTGATTGGTTGTTGACTAGTTAAGATTGAACCGGTCTGTTTGTAGGTTTATCTTCTAGATCAACGGAGGTCGAGTCGGTCTGTATGTAGACTCACCTCAAGCCCCCTATGAAGAGATTAACCTGGTCTGTTGGTAAGGTTACATCTCGAGGAGGCATGGACTGAACCGGTCTGTTTGTAGGTTCGTCCACCATAGGATAAAACCGATCTGTTTGTAGGTTTTGTCCTCCATAGATTGAACCGGTCTGTTGGTAGGTTCATCTTCCGTAGATCCATTTTTTATAAACTTAGACGACCACTTGCCCATCTCTTAACTATACTATTTGCTTCTCTCTTTCAAAGATCCAGAGGTGCCTCGAGGTTCGTAGCCCAGGGTAATTAACGGTGGGGGCTTGCGCCCACCGGAATCTACAAGAACTCACAATCACTAAAAAACCCCCTGAATGTGCACCCAAATAATCTCTAAACGGCAGAATCGGCCGACACCCATGCAGATGCACGCTCGGGAGGGATCTCCGTGTCCTTCTTCCGCAGAACCCATCGCCCGGCGGCGGTGCGGCGGCGCGCGAAAAAGGGTCGCACAGGATCTGGCACGCCCAGTGGGACCTAGATTCTCCTCTTATCTCTGAAAGAGAGAGGCAAATAGAATAATTAAGAGATACAAGTGGTCTTCTATGTGCTAAAATGACTAATGATTTTCAAGTATTTTTGTTTTGCAGGAAAATGGCATACTTTGGAAACTTCAACCTTGCTCCCTACACCGTCACTCCTGCACAGAGCCCAGAAGGCAAGCTCTTCATGTTCTTCGGGACTATCCCGCAAGAACTTACCGTCTATGGCCCAGCTCCAGTGGCCGCCTTCACTCCCGCGACCGTCCAGATCTCCATCCTGGACGAAGAGGAGGAATCGATCACCCTAACTCCCAAGGGGATCTCAAATAATGTCATGGCCTCTCCTACTGCCTCCCCGAAGAGGAGAAGGCGCCCATCTAAGAAGACGGCCCCAAAGGCAGCAGCCCAAACTGCCCGTGACTCTCAAGCGTCCAGGAAGAGGGCCCTGGATGCATACCAAAACCAGCTGGTGGCTAGGCCAGCTATCCCAGTCTCCAACAAATTCACAGCCCTCCGAATAGTGGCCAAAAACTCAGCCACCGGCCAGCTCCGCCAGGCATGGGAGGTGCCTAAGCCCACACCTCGCCCAACTCAAAGGCCTCAGCGCCGCCAGGATAAGTTTCAAACCCCTGCAGAAGCCATCTACAAGGCTCACAGGACCCTCAAACAGAGGAAGAGCGTGAGAAACGCTAGGTCGAGACAGTACGTCTCCCGCCCTAACCAATCTCAAGGCATGGCTCAGCCGCAAGCCATTGCCTCCACTCCACACACAAGGAGGTCTGTACCAAAGGCAACACCTAGCACCCAGCAGGTGTGGGTCCCAAAGGGTTCCCAGCCAATAAAACCCCAGTCTCAAGCCCAGCCCAGTAAGGCCGGCAGATCTAACGCTCCGCCCGAGAGCGTATTCAACCGCTTGGGCCAGAAGAGTGTATTCAGCCGATTAGGCTCGAGAATACCACTCAATAACCTAAAAATAACTGCCCCTGACCAAACAAAGAAGAAGAGAAGAACCGCTCGCTATGAAGAGCACTTCTCGGTCAACACCATCAGTATAAGCTACGATACTGACCCAGATACTGATGGTGAGGTGAATATGGTCCAGGATGACCAGTCCCCGCCTAATCAAGCTCACGTCACCAATACCAATAAGAATAATGGTAGAAAAGGGAGACCACCCAAGAGAGTCAACCCCGAAGGTAATAGCAGGGAAGGGGAAGACCACAACGAAAACCCTGACCTTTTCGACAATGAAGATGACGTTGAAACACGTCCCGAGATGCCCATCGATGAAATAGAAATATTGAAAGGCCACATCGAGGCACGGGATGAAGAGCTGATTAGGCAACGAGAGCTAATCGCTACCATGCTGAAGCAGAATGAAGAATTGATTAAGGCGGTCAAATCATTGCAAGAATCACAAGACGCCAATTTCAAAGCTGGTAGCTCCCGTCAAGAAGGGGTCCACAGTACCAAAAGCAATCATAAGGGGAAACAACCTGTCGATTCTAAACCCCATCCACACAAAACAGTAGAAGTGGAGGCTGAACCAACGGGAATATCCCGGAAGGAAATTCAAGCCATGATTGCCCAGCAAATGCAAATAGCTGGAGGTGGATACGCTATCCCTCCTGTCAAAAACTGTGGACATCCATACCCTGCCATATATGACTTAGAGGAATATCCTAAAGGGTATGTGATCCCCCGCTTCAGGACCTTCTCCGGGGAAGGCAATAAAGACCTGAACCCCGAACAACACCTGGCCCACTTTGTAGCCTCGTGCGGCAACACGGGCGGCAATGATGCACTGTTGTTAAGACAATTCCCTCAAAGCTTGGTGGGAACCGCTTTCCAATGGTATTATTCACTGGAAAACAATAGCATCAGGACTTGGGACGAGATGGCGGACTCGTTCAGGGCACGATTTGTCATGGTGTCTGACAAAATAAATATAGCCGATCTGGCAAGCACTAAACCCAAGAAAGGGGAGTCAATGACAGATTTTATCAATAGATGGCGGAACCTCAGCATTAAATGCGACCGCACATTAACTGAAGATGAGGCCGTCAACCTAATCATGAAAAATATTGACGGGTGGATGGGCATGCTTCTTGGTGTGACAAAGGTCAACACATTCAAAGACTTGCTCAGATCGGTATCCAACATGGAAAGAATGTCACCGCATACCGTGCCGAGCTTTATGAATAATAGGCCGCAACGAGGAGCCCGAGCTGAAACCAAAGTGGCATTCACCTCGTTGAAGGATAAGATGGTCGCCAACGCAGACACCCAAGGCAGCAGCAGTGGCACAAATGGCAACAATTATAATAAGGGACCCAGGCCCAACCCAGGAGGGAGTTCACGGAGTTTCGAATCTCTCAAACAAAAGAAATCTAAACCGTACTCCTTCAGGAAAGATAAAGTTGCCCAAATCTTCAGAGGGGCACTGAAGAACGGCCTAACCCTGCCGGCCAGTAAACGCCCGGAAGATGCCGATAAATCGGACGAACCCAACTTTTGCCCATATCACAGAATAATAGGGCACTCAATTGAAGATTGCTGGGTCTTCAAAGATTGGGTCGAGAAGGCGTATAAAAATGGTGAAATTACTTTACCTAAAGGGTTCTTGCAAAACCCATCAGCCCATGAACAGGCCAATACGATCTCTCATGAGGAAGAGAAAGTCCCGGGCCAATCAAGCGAAGACCAGGAAGAACAATGGACTACGCACCTATCGAAGAAATCAATTAAAATGCTTAAAGCCCTTAAGAAAGAACCTGGCATGAGATGGAAAGACGATATCACGCCAGTGGTCCCACCAAAACCCAGGGTATACTATAAGGTGGACCAGAGCCAAGACCAGGTTCTTAAGAAGAAAAAGAAGCATAGAAACAACAGGTCCAGAAAGAATAAGATTGAAGAGTACGAGCAGGGCAGTCCCGAGGCGATCACCCTTCAACATTTCATCTCCAAAGAAGACTGGGAGAAGCTAACCCTAGGTCAAAAGGAAGAAAATATAAATGAAGAAATAAATAAAGAAGAAAGCGAAGAGATCTGGGGTGCTTCGTGCAATATGGTATATTCTTCTCACGACGAAGATATGCCAACATTAGAGGAGATGTTCTTCCCAAATGATGAAGGGGAAGCAAGCACCTCTGGAACCAAGAACGAAGAATGCAAAGCCGTGCTCCGGTCCGGGACTTATATACCCGAGAGACAGGCTCCCAAGGATTCTGATAAAGGAAAGGACAAGGTCCAGAATAAAGGTAAAGAGGTCGAGAATCCAAGCAAGAACCCAGAAAGGACCCGGTCGACGGGCGAAGAATATAATGTGTTGGCACATCTGCGTAAGATTCCAGCGCTATTAAGCATATTTGACGCATTGATGATGTCACAAGACCTAAGGGAGGTACTAATCCAGGCCTTGCAAGATCCCGAGAAGTACAAGTCATACTTTGTCGAGCAAAATATGCAAGAAGCCCTATTCACCGCCAAACGGGCTGCCTGTATAAATTTCACGGACAACGACCTCCTAATAGGTACCGTCGACCACAACCGCCCGCTATACATCACCGGAAACTGCGGAGGGCAAAAGATTGGCCGCATCTTGGTCGACGCAGGGTCTTCGATCAATATTATGCCGCTCAAAACCCTGAAGACCATCACCTTAGATGTGAAGAATCTATCTGACGAAAAGGTGATTATTCATGGCTTCAACCAAAACTTCCAAAAGGCCCTGGGAGCTATAACTCTGAACCTGCAATGCGGAAGCCTAAGAGCGCCTACTAAATTCTATGTCATTGACGCTGAAACCTCTTATCGGGCGTTGCTGGGTCGCCCGTGGCTTCACAGTAATCAGGTCATACCCTCTACTCTGCACCAGTGCCTGAAATATATCGAGAATGGTAAGCAAAAGAGAATTGACGGAGATGTCAAGCCATTCGGGGTGCATGAGATTAAGTTCAATGACGCCCAGTATTTTTTGCCTAAATCCGCCGTGGCGCCAAGCCGGCCAATAACAAAAGCAGGTCAGAAATCTTTCAACAGAGGCCCTAAATTTGATACCTCATCTGGAGAAGAAGAAGAGGTCAAATTTAATATTAAACCCCGAGGTGCTCGAGCCCAAAGACCCGGAAGAAAGTCGGGTGAAGAAGCAACCTTCCGCTTCAAACAGGTGGCTGCGTATAAGGCCCAAATAAAACCGAGCGAAATCAATGCAAGTGATTCTGAAGAGGAGGTCATTTTCAATTTTAAACCTGCCAACACTCCTCAAATTCAGATCATAGAGGCAACTTCGGGAGAAGACTCCGAAGATTCCAGCAACCCGGGCGATACCACCTCGGGGGAAGAATCTGGCCATGATCGTCAACCCTGGGAAGAGGAGTCTGACGAAGAGATCATTTATCACATCCTCAAGAAGCCATATAAAGGGCCCGAAACGGACAATGAAAGTGAGGAGTCATGTATGATCAACACGGGACCCGGTAGCGGAAGGGATAACCCGGTTAGGCCGAGGCCTATAAATGAAGAACGCTCATGGCGGGAAAATTTTGAAGGTCGCGTCTGGAATGCGATCAACGAAATAAGACACCAAGTTGAAAATAATAGAAGAGAGGTGTCTGAACAATGGGAAGTGATGCAGGATATCAAGACGCAACACAATGAAATCATGATAATGATTGAAAACCTGCAAACCACGATTTATAATTCTGAGCTGCTCAAAGAAATGACGAGCGAACCCCGTTCCGGGACCCCTGAAAGACAAGCACCCGATAGCGGCAAACGGGTAATTGTCATAGTAGACGAATCAAAGGGGGAAGAAATGAAAGCTAAACAACCGACCGTCATGCAAACTCTCAAGGTCAAGAAGAGTAAACCATACTCTTTTCTGAGAAATAAGACAGCTCGGATATTTGAACAAGCCCTAAAGAGCGGATTAACACTTCCCGTCTGTAAAAGACCCGCCGACATAGAGAGAGCCGGTGAAGGCGAATTTTGCCCTTATCATCGCATACTGGGCCATACAATTGAAGAATGCTGGGTATTCAAGGACCTTATAGAAGAAGGGCACAGAAATGGGACGATCCAACTCCCGAAAAGCTTTCAACAAGACCCAGCTCCGCATAACTTGAATAACAAGGGCAAAGGGGTGGCTTATACGATCTCGCACACTCCCATACCTAGCAAACCTAAGGCTGCGAGACGTAAGCCGATCAAAGAAATCTACCGCTCCAACTCAGTCATGAATATTGAGATAGAAGAGGAGATGGCAGCGCTGGAGATTACTGTGGTTCCCGAAAGGCATTTTAAAGACCTCATACCAAGGGAGGTGAACCACATTCAAACCCTAAAGACCTTTGTTGTGCCGGCAAAGGTAGAGCGCCTCAAAGGGAAGACTATCATCCACAAGGCCATAATTTTCTATCA
>CAXKVV010000061.1:0-45505 GCA_964058805.1 Schoenoplectus triqueter | reverse complement strand
GTCACAACCATGGAACTTTTGTACTTGATATAGTCACATAGGTCTGTATTGACTTTTTTCAGACGGCAGAGAGGAGTTTTCCATTAATGAAAGGGACGGGCACATTGATGTTTTCGACGGGTCCCTTCCCTTCATCATTTTATATTACATCCAATAACATCTTCAGAATTGTATTAATTTAAATGTCGCGCTTTGTCTATATTAGGTAAATAATTTCATTAGCACCGCACACTCGGGGTGTATCTAGTCAAATTTGTATTGCATAGTTCATGTAATCTTTTGATGAAACATGCAAAGTATATAACAATTTGAGAACTTTAACACAACAAACATTGCAAGAAATAATGCACGATATATTCATCCTCCACAATATCACGGCTAGAATAGGGGCGGAGGCAAAATCGTACCGGCGAGATAAAAGAAGGCAGATTGAGGCCTGAATGGAGGCACGGTAGGATAAGCTATTCATCTATAGCACCGAGCTGCTTTTTTTTTTATACTATTTTAGATAGAGTGATAGAATTTATTATTCATTTATGATATACAAAGACAAATATATCACTTGTCAAATACTCGGGCTTGAAATAACAATTTTTTTTTCTTTCTCGAATTATGCAAAGTAGCAAAAACCACAAAATTAATTTTGTTTTCCTTTCTTCTGAACTTGTTAATAAATTAGAAAGCCAATAAATGTGTATATTTATGACAAATAGTTTGTTTTATGTGAATCATAAAACTTTTAACAATGCAATTAATATGAATCAGATATAATATGCTTTTTTTATTGATAGTTGGAGAATGAAACTTTATTTTTATATATTTTATTTTTAAGAATTGTGCAATCATCATTTTAGTGTGCCTATTTCTAACAAAAATCACCAAATTAATCAATCACATAATGGAATGTCAAATAATATATATCAAGTCACTAATCTGGCTGCATGAAGAAAAAGATGAATTTCTCACTAAAAAGTATCCATGTTAGGCCCTTTTTTTTAATGAGGCATTCACTATTTTTTCTATGTTACCTTGGAAAAAAAAATGTTAGTATAAAACGAACAAATATAAAAGGAAAACTAATTAATTGGCTTATTCAGTGTCAATTAAAATGGAGCCACCTAGCCCATGCATACGGCCTAACCTATCAATTTGATGGAATACCATTAGACAATAATGTGGTCTCCACCCACAACATCTCCAACGAGGGTATTTATGTGATTTTTAACCATCCCTATCCATTGTACTTGTATTCAGTCCTAAGTCATAGCTATAGCTGGAGAGTGGAGGCACTGCCATAACATTATGTGTCAACTGCTCTTCTACATATGTGGGACCCACCACAACATGAATGCACTTTCTAGTTTGATTTCATACCGAATGACACACAATTGCATGAGTATTAGATAATCATGAACCCTTACTTTGTAGAGTCCACATATATAAACACAGAAAAACAGAAGTCAGATCATTCAATGAAACCTGTAATGTGGAATTTGTGAGACCTCTATAATGCATGCAGGGATAATAAATCCAATGCTTTTATACATATATTATATGAAAGACTACACAGAGAATCAATGAACCCACAAAGTCTCCCTCCCATGACATTTTACAAAGGAAAAATCAAGTTCCCATAAGATCGGATGGTTAAGGAAGTACAATAAATCAGATGGAAGGTCTAGATGATTTCACTATGTTAAACTATTCATCTACAGAACCAAACGCCCAAGATTAATACTATGGTAGACATATATTGTTTATATCAGGTAGACACCTCATACTTGATAGAAGATATTGGAAGTAATACTTAATGAGCATTTTGTCTTTTGCTCATTAGCCTTACTCAAGTACTTGTGCATGGTTGGACTAATTAGCTTGTGGTCTAAACTTGTTTTCAGTGGTCGTGAGCTGTTCCTTTCAGATGCAAGCCTTTTCATTGATGATATTGAAGCTTATGAGAATTATGATAGGCAAGAAAGAGAGCAGGCCAATGAACAAGAGGTAACTATATTATCCTTTTGTTGTTTGTCAAATGCTTGGCTTTTATCTTGAGAGAGGCCTTTTTAATTATGTTAGAATATTTTGAGAGTGGTTAAAATTCAATTCCCATGATATGAATTCAATTGTGATCTCACCTTCATGTGAACATAAATCAATGGGACTGTATTAAAATTGCATGTGTATGTTCACTAATTTATATAGGAAAAGGATAAAGCACAAACAGGGGGGTCTAATTCATCAACATCTTTGAGCAAAGAGGCGGAGGAGCTACTTGCTGCAGAGGACGATGATGATGACGAGCTGGATATAGATGAGTTGAATGCATTAGAAGCGAGCCTGTCTCGAACTTCACTCCAAATTCATGAACCTGGTCCATCTTCTTCTTCATCTTGAATAGATTAATGAGTAATGAGATGTTCCTTTCTTGCATGCTCTATACGGGGAATAGCATGCATAAAAATGGAGCAGTAATCTTTTGGTTGTACTTCTCGAAGTGATCAGCATCTTAGTAGGCCATCTTTGCCTCTGGACAGTGGAGTTTGTTTTCTTTTCTTTATTGGTTTTTTGGTAGTTTTGTTAATAACAGTGCAATAGATTGAATTTCTAGATATTATCATTTTTTTTTGCTTATTATGGAAATGAAATCCAATGGGTTTCATTTCTAGCCTAGCCCAACAGCTTTGGGAATAAAGGCTTTGAAGAATAAGATTAGTTAACTGCTGTTGTCCTCCCGTATGAGCATGTTTCTTCTCCAAATTTACAATTTTGCAGTTCGACACTTCTTTTCTATATCGGTATGCTGCAGTATCCTTTTAAAGAATTGTTCGATTTAGATCGGAAGGGTGAGATCATACCTGGCCGGAGAGCTATTTGAGCTTAAAAAGTGACTTGTTTGGGCATGGCGTTGAAGGCCCAGTGCTTTGTAAAGAAATGGACGGCTCGTAATTCTCTGTGCTGTTTTTCTTGAATTTTCAATTAAAAGGGGGTCTTTCAAGTCCTTATCCATAACCGATTTTAACGTATACAGAGTGAAATTGTACCAGCATGGTCTGGGTCAGAGGCTCAGTACATTGAGAATCATTATTAAGTGGACGACAAGCGTTGTTTAAGAGTTATAATTAATACAATTAGTGTCTGTACGATGGGGGAGATGCAAGATGCAGGAGCCTTATCTGCACGACGAATAGTATCATCTGATTCTGACGACGAATAGTATCATCCATTTTAGCATCTTGGATTTGTTGGTGTTGGCTCAATTGGGTTGTGAGATTAGTCAGGTGCGATGTGACTTCACACATTTCAGTTTGAAGTGACGAGAATTGATGTTCCATGGTTGATACGGAAGGAGTAGCAAGGTCGGGGGGTTTGTCAGAGATACTGCGCGTCTGTACTACCATTCTTGGTGGATCTCGACAATGGCGAAACTAACAAACTTGAGGTCCAGATACCACATGTAACACCCTTAATCGAAGATTAAGGTGTTTAGAGATGCTAAATGTCAAGAATTGACGAGAATTGGAGTGTAATTTGCTTGAATTTGAGCTGAGACGATAATGGCTGAAGCTAAAGAAATTAACTAAATTGAACAAATTCTTTATTATTTTTCTTCATACAATTCTTTACAAAAGCTGGTCTTATATAGGCGACACTAATTGTATTAATTAATTCCTAATACATGAGCTAATCAATCGAATTCAATTTCGTGTCACCACGTCAGCACCGGTGATCGAGAGAGATGGATCGAACGGTTCAGAGTTTCGGTCAGTCGGATTTAAATGTCTGTCAAGTGGGTCCCTTCCGTCAGCTTCCATTGTATTGTTAATGCGCGTCTGACCGCCTGCCCGTTTTTTAAATTGTTCTGACCGCTCCGCTTCACTTCTTTCTTCTTCTACTGTCGTTCCTCGCTCAATTTCTTCTTCTGACAGATGATGATGCCCTTAAAAAAATAAAGAGTTGTGATGATAGGTAAATTGAACGATCAATATTAAAAAAATGTAATAATAATACAATCTCATAAAAGAGAATATGAAATAGCTGTACATATGGTAAAAAGGGACGAGAAAGCTCTTTCTATATACATTGTACAAGTCCTTCCCACAAAAGAATAAAGTATAATATAGCTATTAACTAGTCAAACAACACTGGAAAACAAGAGTTACAAGACGCCAACCTGAAGATGGAAACGGAAAAGCATATGCAATACACACACCATTTACAAGTGTACATCAAGCCACTACATCTATCTTATTAAGAATTGATGATCTTTTAACAATATCATCAAAATCTTGATTAGTTCAAGATGCTAAATAACAGAATTCTATTTTGAAGAAACACCATCATTTTGGAAACGTACACGTTCAACAAGTACTCTGTTGTAAATCTACAACCTGAAACCAATTCACAAAAAGTTCCTTCAAACCTGATGATGCAGAGCTGAGCAACATCTCCCTTGATGATGCAGAGCTGAGCAACAGGCCACCCTCGCTGCTACCACCAACATCTCCCTTGCTGCCGCTGCCGCTGTCATCTCCGCCATCATCGTCGTCATTGCCATCTCCGGCATCGTCTTGTCCGTCAGAATCTCTGCTCCCCTGCCTTGATGTGGCTGAGGCAAGGCACTTAAGGCACATGACGACATCTTTCATGATCCTCTGTTTGATCTGACCTCTTTTCGGAAACGGATTTCCAGCAGGCCTTCCTCGCTCTTTTGAAACTGCCATTAATCGATGGGTCACAAAGAAAGAGAGAGAGAGGAGAAACAGAGCGAAGAAAAATAAAGAGGGAGAATGGGTGTGTATATAAAGAGCAGATAAAAGGGAATCTCGATGGAGATACTGTTGGGGACCCAACAGATACCTGATCGTTTTCATAATTTCATCATTTTCCCCTGAGCTGTAAGAATCCGAGTCGGATCCACGGGGTTGTGAAGTGTATTATTGTTGACTGGTCCGAGATCATAGCAAAATATTTATTATAGCCCCTGGTATTGCCAGAAAACAACCCTGGTTTGCAGAAAAACAGTGGGAAGCAAAACAATGCTTTGAATTTTCTGACAAGTCAAAATTCAAATGTAAGTCTCAAACATTGTTGGTTATAAAATATTCTCTGTTCTTCTAGTATTAATAAACGTTCGTATCATTGTCACGTATAAGCACATCACTGTCTTTAATACGGAACACGTCAGTATATGTTTATGTGTTTAGACATGTGTATTTTAACGTATTAAAATTTTAAAAATTTAAATACACATGTCTAATACACTTAACACATCTAGCACGTCGTGTTAAACATGTTCATATTTATACGTATAAACTCAACAAATTTAAAATAAAAAATGAAGAAATATATAAGAAAATCAGAAAAAATAAAGTGGTCATAGTCACAAAAAAATAAAATTGATATGTTATATTCAGAAATATTATATATATTAAAGTAATTTTAATCTCTAACTTCAATATCAAGTCATTTTTTTAAGTACACAAACATTTTAAAAGTCTAATATACTGAAGTATTTTATGCGTGCTACACGTGTTAGACATGCGTGTCCGTGTTCAACGTGTTAGACGTGCGTGTTTGAATGTGTCAAAATTATTCATATATTATAAATGCACGTTTAATAATATGACACGTATCACACGTGAACACGTTACATGTAAGTTCAGACATAAAATATTTATTTATATCCGTATTTATATGTTCGTGTACACGTATCCAGGGGCGGATCCAAGGTAGGCGCCAGCCGGCGCCCGGACACCCCCTCGGTTCACTGAAAAATAAAAATCGTATGGTAAAAAATAAAATTTCTTTTGACCTGAATATTTTATTTATTTGAACCGGGCGCCCCCTATCGATCGTTTCTGGCTCCGCCCCTGCACGTATCCCACACATTTTTCATTACCCTAGCTGTTCAGACTATAAACTGGGATAGAAATTTGTTGGAATGGGACCATGCTTCCAATTGTAATATTACATTAATTAGATCGAGTAATGTTAAAAAAAACAAAATTTGACAAATTTCAGTGAGTGAATTAAGGCACATTTAGGTTTTACAGCAAAACACAAATACAGAGAAGCAGAGTACAACGATCGACAGAGAAGGTGAACAAATAGCGACATTGTCCTTCAAGCTTTCCTAACTTTCCTCGGATCAGTTGGCACAAAGGCCTCGATCACGGTTCTAACCATGCGCATTTTAAGCTGGCCTCTTTTGAGCGGAGGCCGCTGCATCTCATCCTTACAGTCATTGCTGCGCTCGTGCCGGCACTCATCCTTTGATCCGAAGCTATTCTGGTGAAATGAAGGTAGTCTCTTTGACATTTTGATAGGAGGATAACTGGATAAGTGAATTGAAGAGGAGGATAAGAGAGGCTGCTTGTATAAGCGAAGGGATGATTTTTGGGGAGGAGATGAGAGGGGTCGGTCGAATTTATACAGGAGAGTGTGGGGCCGGATTTGCTTTATAGTGGTTAGAAATGATTTTTTTTTATTTTCAATCTTTTAGATTTTGGTCGGTGAAAATTGCAAAAAAAAAAAAAACTTTCATTAGTTTCTGCGTGTGAGACCGTTGACGGTCTTTGGCGTCAACTGTCAAGAGCAAGAGTCGGGATCTCGTCAATTTAATGTGTGGACCAAGGCCATTGTAGGAAACAGTTTTTTTCTTAAATTATTTTTTTTGTCTTGTTAAAATCGTGTATAAAATATATTCATGTAGAACCGTTGACGGTTTTTTATATAAGAAAAATTCCAAAATTAAATAGTAAAAAAGTGTGCATCTAAGATATTTTATTTGAGTAATACTGTAATTGCTAAGCGTCTTCTTCTTTTAACAGGGCCAATCATTTAATGCTCAGAACAGGGTTGAGTTGAGCCAGATGAACCAGAGACTTGACACTTCCTTTCCTTTTCGAACCTACACACTTGACACTTCCTTTTCTTTTCGAACCTACACACAACACAACACAACACAACACAACACACATGACGCTTCACTTGAGTATTGAATTAGGACACCACGTGAACGGAATCCTCAGACTCAGAAGAGTTGACCATGACTATGAGTCTATGACTAGTCGTCCAAAGATTCCAGAGAGATTCTTTCATTTTGCATCATTTAATTTCCTTTCATTTCTCTCAGACATGGATATAAGTTGCATTCGGCTGCTCTTCAATTACAAAAAAAACATTGAAAATTCCCACAAAATTAGATCATTTTTTGTTAGATCAATGGTTTGAATCGATCTATGTTCGTATTACTAAAAAGTAAAAACTAATCCCATTCAATGGCAGAGTTTGAGCACAAAGTCCGTTTCATCTTTAGCTGATTATTATTATTATTTTTTAATTTAATATGAATGTATGGTCGCTAGTTAACGGGTTTAATTATGATGTTCGCCTGACAATTCATTAGATCGAAATAAATTGAAACTGATATTCTTTATAATTTTTCCATGTTTTATTTTGTACAAGAATCTTTGACTGCTTTATCTTGTAAAAGAAAATCAAAAGTTGCAATAGCAATATATTGAAGTAGAGTCAAGTCAACACCCCAGATTTGTTGTTTCAGAACCGATTTGACGATATTTGGTTATGCTAATAACATGTTTAGTTTATCACCTTCATTACTACCTTTTTATTCCACTTAGATTTTTCATGTCTGGTCAAATTTTAAATTCATATAGACTAGATATAATTATATATCTTAGGTGGTAAAAACTAAAAAGGTTGTTGAAGAATGAGCTGTTAACCAACGATTTTCTTTCCGACTTCTTTATAAAATGAATTGTTGAAGTTTTACCTACACTAACGCACCGGGTTATAATTTTATTTTTATTTTGTTTTTTTAAGTGGTCTGAAAATATTGAAAAATATTCAATTAAAAAAGATACAGCAAGTATACTTAGAATACGGGAATTGATTTGTACAAAATTTCTAACGAGCCATTATGTGTCCAACCGTTGAATTTAAATCAATTAATTTGTTTGAGTTTTATCAAAAAAAATATTAAAGAATTTATGACAAACAGGCAAAGGATCTTGTGGTATTGTCCATTGAGCATGTAGATTGTAGACGCACCGGAAAAATGAAAAACCCCGCAAAAGAAGAAATGAAAATAAAAAAAAAAGTTATTTTAATATCTCCGGAGATATCCTATTCCGAATTTCTTTCTTATGCCTCAATCTGCTCATGTGACGGTGTTAGTATGCTACTATATAAAAAAAAATAATGATGATCGACTCGACCTCACTCAGTGACACCTGAATAATGTAGCAATGAAAATGCTATACTAATCTTTGAGATATTATAAATTAATTAAGATAATATTTATAAATATTTTTTAACATTGATAATAATATAACTAATTTATTATACATAAAAAATTTAAGGATCTGATAAAGTAATGAATATTTAAAGATTAAAATGATATCTTTAAAAATTTAAGGACTAAAATGATAACAAAGTGATACTTTAAGAATCATATTGATATTTTTAACTTCATTGATAAAAGAGTGATAATTTTAAGAATCATTTATGTAATTTTCATTTTCAACAGGAAGCGATTTTTTCCATCGTAAATGAGGCCAACATTATCCATATTAATACAATAATAACTATATAAATTTATTATTTTTTTACAAACAATCACATGTTTTCTTTTCATTTGTCACGTTAATATATAATATGGAATATTTTTTCTCACCATATTTCTCATAACATCCCGATGATTTGCCGCACAATTGAAGAAACAGACACTAGTGTTGTGATCGTCATAAATTTATGTAGTATTTTTTTATGTTATATAGTTGTTATATTAATTTTATATTTGAATCCCATAAAATATACAAATTATTTCATTATGACCCCATAAATTATAATTACATTCTTATTTCATTATTATTATTATATAAATATCAAAATTTTGGTATAATAATTAGACCCCATTTAAAATATTTCTGGCCCCGTACATGCATGTAGAACCAACGGTAATAATCGACCAGGTAATGGTGCGAAACACGTTATTAATACGGACTCGTGCTGTTAAGTAGCACACTGAAAAGAAGAACTTTAACACTACATGAGCTCACTTGTGAATTTTGATACTCAGTAGACATTAGAGAGACAGAGAGCTTTACATGCGGCAAACATCTACATACTACATCACACATTCACACTAGAAGGAAAACAAAAAAATGAAGGAAAAAAGAAGAAGAAACAGAGCACATTAGAAGATCAACAACCGGTATCCTTCTATTTCAAGGTTTTCTTGCTTTGCTCGAATCACTAGGCGCAAAAGCACCAATCGCCGTTTTAACCACACGAATTTTGAGCTGGCCTCTTTTGAGCGGAGGCCGCCACATCTCATCCTTGCATCTCTGATGGTCGTGCTGGCACTCTTCTGCTGATCCAAAGCTGTTCTGGTGGAATGAAGTCTGCCTTGTACTTGTAGGCATTTAAGTTCACTAATACAGAGATAAGTGAATCGAAGAGGAGAATATAAGAGAGACTCAATGTATAAGGTTTGTTGAGTGCTTGAGTTGGTGGACAAGGTGAAGTGGGGGTTGGATTTATACAGGGGAGGATAGAAGATTTGTTGGTTTGAAAGGAATTAATTCCAAATCTTTTCGTTGTTGACTATGTACTGTTTGTGGTCAATCTTGTATGAAACAGTCAAGTAGTCAGCCATTCAATGCATGACCCCAAATTTGTGGTCAACGGTTTTGAAATATTTTTTATTAGTTCTTATTTTCTCTTTTTTTTTGAAGATTGGTTGGTATTTGGTATACCAACAATGAATGACCTACCACTAATAATATTATTTTTTGATTGTTTTATTATTTTTTTTAATGTTATGAAAAGATCTATAATACGTAACATAATAAATGTGCATCACAAGTAGGTGTTAGAAGTATACACGACATTATCTTTTTTGCAAGCTGATCTTTCATAACTTTTACTTTCTAATAATATGAACCCGAAGAAAAACATGATGAACAAAATTACAACTTTTCCATGTATTTCGTGAGAATGAAAGAAAAATGGGTAACTTTAAGACTGGACTGTCACACTCATATTAATCAGTCCGCGTAATTCAGCCAAAACATAAATAATGCTTTCAGAACTATTAAAAAAGTCAAAAACAAAAAATTGAACTCCGTAAAAATAAACTGTAGAGGATGCTTCTGCTGTAATGCCTAAATTATCTTATGCAAATATGCAAAACCTTTCTGGAAATTATCTCCGAAGCAAAATTTCATATAATAAACAGATGCTAAATAATCAAGTTCTTTGATCATAATTATTCATACTAAGCGAACATTCATCTAGCCTGTACTAATAAGTTATTACACCTCACAAATGGTAACAAATACTATCTTTTCTTCCAATATATTACACTAAAAGCTGAGCTAGACAGATTGTACCCTGCTTTGAAATGCAAAAGAAAAAAAATGAAAAACTTACATATGAAATTCAAAATGAAACAACGTAGCCTAGTTTCTAATATATTGAAGCCATCTTCTATCACGGTCTCATAAAAAAAAAATATCCGCTTGGAAAAAGAAGTAACACTTTTTTACTAGAATTTTTCACTTTTCTACTTCCGGTTCTTGTTTACCATTTGTTTGTGTGTGCAGTGTTTCCTCGTGCTGTGTACTTGCACTTTGGTCCTCATCCTTGGTAAGTTTCGCATCAGTGCTCTCCTCAGGAATAATCAGTTTTGATTCCTGGAGACTAGGTTTGGCTTCCTCAGGATTAGGTTTAGATTCCTCTGAACAAGGTTTGGATTCCTCAATATTGCTTCCTTTGGCTTCCTCAGGAGTATTCTGTTTGCCCTACATATATTAAATAAAACAATGCGTAGGAAGGAATTTATTTAAATCCAGGATTTCACAGGGCATCAAGTTTAATACATTAAATGAAGTTGCTTAATTAACCAGGAAAAAAAATGTCTTAGAAAGCAGGCGTTTTAACTTTTAAGTAATATGACAATTCAATTAAATCCTCCGGAAGTAAAACTTCAAGCGTACCTTATTCTTGTCAAGCCAGCTAAAGGGTCTGGACAGCAAACTTATTCTTCTTGGCTGTATATAATCCTGAGGTGATTCTTGACTTGTCGGTGTTCTAAAATACAGCACAAATAAGGCAATAACTAAAATTAATGTTGATGTAAAAACAAAGAGGAACAGCAGCAGTACAGTAATATATAATGAAAAGTAAAGAAAATTATCCAATAAATGAAGCAAAAAAAGAAGAAGAAGCATAGATCTTCAAAATAAGCACAACATTTCATATATCTGAGAAGCATAACCTGGTAATTGCTGACGGACTTCTTTGGTTTAGTTAACTTTGCAAGAAAATATAAGCAGGAAATTACCCACAATTTCATATACAACAGAAAACAACAGAAGAGAGAGATACCTAGGAGAAGGAGAAGAAGGCTGCTGAGCTTTGCCCTGACTGGACTGATACTGTATGGTAGCCTCTAGCATTGTTTCTGCCATAACTGCTCGTTTCTCCAATTGCGTAAGTGATGCCATGGCCTCCTCATACTTCTCCTGCACACACTGGCAGCAGTCCATAATACAGACAAAAGAAAATCAAATGTGCAAATATATATAGTAAAGATACCATAAGTTTAAACTCACGGAAATTTTTCATGAACTTAACTCAAAAAATATATCAAAACATCTCTAAAATTTAATTTATCATGCTCATTAAATTATTTATATGAAAATTTTGTGAGATGCAAAAATTTAGAGTATTTTGATCACCATTTTTGTTGAATATTTGTTAAAATCTAGTAAATATTCTATATTAATTAGAGAATATTCTGTAATTAAATAGGGATTTATGAGCATGATAAAGGCCTCAATAGTATGAATAAAAATAATTACAATCAAACAAATCTACTATCTTCTTTAGTTTTTCATTTTTAAAAATGATGTTCAAACATTAAATATTTTATTATTATTTTTACAGTTAATTTTCAAAAATTAAAAATTATGACTTAAAAAGATCAAAACACTTACAAATTTTTACATCCCATAAAATTTTCATATAAAGAATTTAATGAGCATGATAAATTAAAATTTGGAAATGATTTAATATATTTTTTGAGTTAAGCTCACAGAGACTTTCTGGTATCTTCTCTCTATATATGAATAGACTATTGTGAAAACATTTGTATTTTGATCAAAATGAAAATGCATCAAAAAATAAAGTTTAAAGTCTATAAAATTTTGATTTATGATTTTCATTAAATTCTTCATATGAAAACCTTGTGGGATGCAAAAATTTGAAGTTCTATGAGTTTTTTAAGTCGTCGTTTTGAATTTTTGAAAAATCAGCTCTAAAAATAATCCAAGGTACATGTGATTCACTTGCTCTTGCTGAATTTTTAAAAAATCAGCTCTAAAAATATCCACCTCTTCTTCGTTCAAGGGTTATGTTGCTTACTCCGTAGCCATAACCCAAGGTACATGTGATTCACTTGCTCTTGCTTCTTTTTCTATCACTGGATCATCTGTGTGGATTATTGATTCTGAGGCATTCGGCCATGTGACAGGTACTGCTAGGGAGTTCTCTTCATATACTCGCCTAGCAGTTCCATTGAGTGTCAAGATAGTCGATGGTACGGACCAGCCCGTGGTTGGTAAGAGTACGGTAAAATATATCAACACTTTGACTTTGTCCAAAATTTTGCATGCTCCTTTTCTCGTAAATCTCTCGTCTATAAATGTAATTGTCCTCCAACTAAATTGTGTTGTTTTGTTTGATATCCCAAAGGTAATCTTCCGAGAGAAGAGGACGGGCAGGATTCTTAGGACTGGGACATGATGTAGTGGCTTATGGTACATGGATCGTGAGGGAATGAACTCGGCCCTTTCATCCATAGTTGAGAGATCTGGAGGAGACGAATAGTATGGAAGACTTGTTGTTACTTCATCATAAACGTTCAGGTCATCCTTCTTTTAGCATTTTGAGTCGATTGTATCCCCGCTTGTTTGAAAAAGTTAGGGAAAATATTTTTTTTGTGATGCTTGTGAGTTAGAAAAACACACAAGGAGCTCATATGTTAGTTCTGAAAGTAGGAGCTCTGGTGTTTTTGAGTTTGTGCATTCTGATGTATGGGGTCCATGTCCAACAACAACTTTCAATAGATTTCGATGTTTTGTGTCTTTTATTGATTGTTATTCTCATGTTACTTGGCTATATCTTATGAAAAATAAAAATGATGAGCTTGCATACTTTAGAGATTTACACAAAGGGGTTCAGATTCAATATGGAGCTGTAGTAAAGGTACCGAGGTATGATAATGGGACAAAATACACCAACAAAACATTTGGGAAGTATTTGTTATATCAGGGAATTCAGCATCACACAACTTCCCATACACATCAGAGCATAATGAAGTAGCAGAAAAGAAGATTCTTCATGTCCTTGAAGTAGCTTGGAGTATGATGATTGCGATGAATGTCCCAAAATACTTGTGGGGACAAATAGTCTTGACAGCCATGTTTTTTATCAATAGGATGCCCTCATTAGTCTTGGAGTGAAAGTCTCCATTTCAGATATGAAAAGGTATGAAGGGAGATATTTTTTCTCTGAGGATCTTCGATTGTGTGTTTTATGCAGGACAATAGATCAGGGGTAGAAAAACTGGATCCAAGAGCAATCAAGAGTGTCTTTGTGGGATACTCGGCCACTCAGAAGGGATGTCTATTGGAGCCCCATTGAAAGAAGGTTGTTTGTGAGTATAGATGTCACATTTTGAGAGCATGAGCCATACTTCCCCTCTGGTGAGAGGGGGAGAGTAGTGGTAGTGATGAGTTCAGGACGGTGAGTGTTGGGGACATTTCTTGTCCAGTTGAGTCGGCTATGGAGCCGATTGTTGTGGAGCCAATTGAGTCATCTATGAAGCTAGTTGTGCCGGTTCAGCCGGTTGTTCCGATTGTGGAGTCTGTGCTAGTTGTGGAGTTGGCTGTTGTGCAGACTCAGGATGATGAGAGTGAGACTCGGGCTCAGGGGTAGCTAAGAGTGTACACGAGGAGAAAGGAGCCCGTAGAGTTGCTTGTTTCATGTCCCTTGTCCTTGCTTGCCTTGACTCCAAAAATACCTTCAGCACCCACCACAGACTCAGATTATCCAGGTGATATGATTTCTCTCTCTACTCCTCCCACTCCTTTATCAATAAGGCAGACTACTCATATTAATGCGGGAGTCCAACCTGATCGATATGGGTTCTACCCTGATCATGACATTACTCATTATGTCTCTTACTCTCACATATCACCTAATCATGGAGCATTCATTACATCTTTGGATATTATCTCTCTTCCTAAGTGTTGGCAGGATGCTAAGAAATATCCTAAGTGGAAAACAGCCATGCTAGAAGAACTTGGGGTCCTTGCGAAGAACAAAACCTGGCAGCTTGTGTTACTACCACCTGACAAAAAGATAGTTGGATATAAATGGATCTTCACTGTGAAGCACAACTCGGAGGATCGGGTTGAGCGCTACAAGGCTCGGTTGGTGGCAAAAAGGTACAGTCAAACCTATGACTTCGATTATGACGAGACATTCGCACCAGTGACAAAAATGAGCACAGTTAGGACTCTAGTTTCTCTAGCAGCAAATAAGGGGTGAAAGTTACACCAACTTGACGTGAAGAATGTTTTTCTTCATGGTTGTTTGTTGGAGGAGGTATACATGGAGATTCCACCGGGATTCGACACAAACCAGACGGTTGGTAAGGTTTATAAGCTCAAAAAATCATTATATGAACTAAAGCAATCTCTCCGAGCTTGGTTTGACAGGTTCATGAAGGGGTATCAACAGATTAATGCCGATTATACTGTGTTCTTTAAATGAGATGAAGGTTACATCACGATGCTTGCAGTGTATATGGACGACATGATCATCACGGGCAATGATGAGGATGAGATTGCACGGCTGAAAATGAGACTGAGAAAGGAGTTTGAGATGGACCTAGGACATCTGAGATACTTCCTTGGAATTGAGGTGGCTCGTGGGCCAAAGAGGATTGTTTTGTCCCAACGAAAGAATGTGTTAGACTTGCTCAAGGAGACAGATATGTTGGATTGCAAGCCTACGAGTACACCTATTAATAAGAAATCGAAGCTGAGTGCCAAGGCAGGTGAGCCGGTCAACAAGGAAAGGTACCAGAGGTTAGTGAGCTGATTGATATATCTGAGCCACACTCATTCAGACATATCATTTGCG
The DNA here is from genome assembly GCA_964058805.1 of Schoenoplectus triqueter. Taxonomy (NCBI): domain Eukaryota; kingdom Viridiplantae; phylum Streptophyta; class Magnoliopsida; order Poales; family Cyperaceae; genus Schoenoplectus; species Schoenoplectus triqueter. Next base: position 30,265 of record CAXKVV010000061.1, on the reverse strand, counting down.
GTGAGCGTGGTGAGCCGCTATATACATGATCCTAGAAAGGGTCATATGGACGCAGTGTATCAGATTCTGAGGTACCTGAAAAATGCACCAGAGAAGGGATTAATCTACCGAAAGAATTGGCACTTGAACATCAGGGCTACTGCGATTCAGACTAGGCTAGTTGTGCTGACGACAGAAAGTCTACGTCTGGTACTACATGTCCGTAGGAGACAATCTGGTCTCCTGAAAAATTAAGAAACTGCCTGTGATTGCTCGTTCCACAACCGAAACAGAGTACAAAGCTACGGCATTGAGTGTTGCGGAGATGATCTGGTTGAGATCCATATTGGTGGAGCTCGAGATGAATCAAGGGACTCAGATGAAATTGTGGTGTGACAACAAGTCAACAATCAGCATTGCCAACAACCCCGTGCAGCATGACAAAACCAAACACGTGGAGATTGATAGGTTCTTCATTAAGGAGAAACTGAATAGCGGACTACTAAAGCTGGGACATGTAGCCACACAGGAGCAAGTGGCTGACTATCTCACCAAGGGGCTTAATTCGTTAGATTTGATTAGATTATGTGACAAGATGGGTTTAATGGATATTTTTTGTCCATCTTGAGGGGGAGTATTGGTATTTGTTAGATATAACAAGTATTGATGGATATCAATTAGAGATATCAAATATCAATTAATATTAATTAGGATTGATGTCTTTCCTATTGTACACCGTCGTGGACCTATATAAAGGTATTGCAGTAATTGAATAAAATAAGTTCATTTTTGTCCCAAATTCAGGTAAGAATTTAATAAAAATCATAAGTCAAAATTTTGAAGACTTTAAAGTATTTTTTTGTGTTTTTATTTCGACCGAAATGCAAATGTTTTCACAATAGTATCTCTCTATATATATAGAGAGAGAGTTGGATTATGATGTTATGCATAGCACGGATCACTCCTGTGCTATGGATCAGTTCTTCATTTTCATGGTGTAAATGGTCGATGCTCAAAATGATTTCCATATGAATATCTCGTTGGAGACCAAATTTTATATATTTTTAGAAATTTTTACTATTTTTCTAGATGGTTAGAAAATCACTTGATTTGATTAATATGAGCCATTCAAAAGTAGTGATTTTCAAATTATCTAAAAAATAGATAAAAAAATTCTAAAAAATATAAAATTTGGTCTATAACTAGATATTCGTATGAAAATCATTTTGAGCGGCTCAGATCGACCATTTAGACCTTGAAAAAGAAGAACTGATCCATAGCACAGGAGAGATCCATGTTTTGCATAACACCATAGCCTAACACTCTCTCTCTCTCTCTATATATATATATCATTTTTAGCTTGTACCTTGTTCAGTATTCCTCACAAATATATAGAGTTGGACCATGATGCTATGCATAGCACAGATCGCTCCCATGCTATGAATCTTTTTTTTTTCATTCTGAAAGTCTAAATGGTCGATCTTAACTGCTAAAAATGTTTTACATATGAAAAACTAATTAGGGACCAAATTTTATATTTTTATGAATTTTAAAAAAAAAATATTTAAGATAGTTTGAAAATCAATTGATTTAATTATTATTAGCCGTTCAAAAGAGGTGATTTTCAAACTATCTTAAAAAATAGTAAAAAGTTTCCAAAAATAAAAAATTTGAGTAGTTCGGATCAATCATTCTAAACTTTGAGAACGAAGAAATGATCCATAGCAGGGAGCGATCCGTGCAATAGATAGCTCTATAGTCCAACTCTCTCTATATAGAGATAGTTGGGCTATGGTGCTATGCATAGCATGGATCGCCCCTGTGCTATGGATCGATTATTCGTTTTTAAAATTTAAATGATCGATCCAACCATATAAAATGACTTTCATAAGAATATCTCGATGCAGACCAAATTTTATATTTTTTAGAATTTTTTTACTATTTTTAAGATAGTTAGCAAATCACTTGATTTAGTTATTATGAGCCATTCAAAAGAAATGATTTTCTATCTTAAAAAATAGTAAATTTTTTTTATAAATTTGTCCTACATCTAGATATTCATATGAAAATCATTTTATATGGCTAGATCGACTATTTGCACATTGATAACGAATAATCAATCTATATTACGGAAGCGATTTGTGCTATGCATAGCACCATAGCCCAACTCTCTCTCTATATATATAAGAAATAAAAAAGAAAGAAAGAAGAGCAACCAAGTTTGTTTCATTTCTGACAGCGACATAGAAATATCTTCCCAGTTAGAGCCCCACTTTTCAATAATACATAAACAACTCTATATTATCCAAAGTAATAGATGACATTGAATCAGCTTGAAACTACAACCATTGATAACATGCCTCTAAATGCAGTATCAATCCAGTTACACAGCACTGCCCTTAAAAAGTAATTCTCCATGATAAAGATTCAGTCATCAAACAATGATTGGAGAAACTTAGTTACAATTAAATATTATAGGATTCAATAGTTAATTCATAAGGGCAATTTTGAAATTATCAACTTTCAGAAATCAATAGTGACACAATTTTTTCTATCAGGTAATTAATATTACTTCTGCTTCTTTTCATAAGAAAGTGAATTTTTCAAAACTTCAAGAGAAGTGAAGATTATTTTAAATATGTTGTAATAATTGCTAGCCAATTAACCTGGATGACATGAAGAGCATATTTCTGAGCGGCTGCATCCTGCTCAGCACACACACGAGCATCTTCAGTGACCTTTTGTTCCTGTTCCACTCGCATCAAAACCTTTCAAACCGCACAAAAGTTCATAGGTTAATTTATATGCTCTTGATGTGAACTTATGACTGAAATTTAGGAGTTACATAATAACAGCTGGTAACAGTGATATACAAGAAGACGTGACAGTGCAAGATGAAGACACACAAGAGGCTACATAGTGTTGTGTTGCAGAGTTGTATTCATAAGAGTTGTAACAGAATTCAGTTATTCACTATTCTTGTAACTAACTGTAATTAGGTAGTTGAGAGACTAGGAGTTAGATCTATAAATACATGCTGTGATACCAACATTGTGAATAATGAGAATTCAAATTCACTCTTTTCAATTCTCTAACAGTCTTTTCCAACCTGAAGCATGGCTCGCTCTTGCTCCTGTTTGTCAGACAGTGCCTGCCTCAGCTCCTGCACCTCATGCTCAAGCTGCTCAACCTATTTAGCAGAATGCCAAACTTAAGGCGAAAAATAAAATGGCTTTCAAATTGGAGTGGGGATCCCTTGACAGTTAGTTTTTTTGACAACCTTGACAATCAACTTTTAGTATAAATTTATAGAAAATCTTAAAAATGAAAAAAAAAACTTTACAAACATACTCTTACATTTATGATTGATTGTGTTTCAAATTTCATGTAATTTGAGTGTCATTCGATATTCCATAAAAAACCATTAAAATTACCATACAATTTTTACAGCACTTAATGGAATACAAAATGACATTCAAATTGCATGAAATTTGAAACACAACCAATCCATAAGTATATAATATGTTTGTAAAGTTTTCTTTCCATTTTTAAGATTTTCTATAAATTTATATGAAGTTGATGGCGAAGATTGTCAAAATAACTAGTTGTCAGGGGATCCCCATCCTTCAAATTATTTCACTCTGATTCACCTTTGCACTTAGTTGCCGACGGTTGTCCTGTTTGACCATCTCCATTAAAGCAGTCTCCAACTCCTCCGCTCTAGTGAGAGCAAAAATGATATAAAGCAAACTCTCCTTAGACAACTTTTTCAAGAAAATTTAAAACTAAAACAATTGGAGAACTAATATTTAAGTGCATACCTGAGGATACTAATATTTAAGTTCATACCTGAGGATAGCTGACCGTTTCTCCTCTAGAAGTCTGCATAACTCGACTTTCAACCATGTGACCTGTTAATTAGGAATTGATAAATAAACAAACAATTCAAAGGGCCTCAAGCAATAAAATAAACTGTATCAACTGACAGAATATCCATAAGTCAACCAAAATCAAGGAGTGCATGTAAGAAAATATACTTGTTCTTTGAGATCAGGCAATGAATCCACCTCAGCATCAATTGATAGATTACAGAATAAAGCACCCATGTCAGCTGGATCAGACTCTGCTGCTCCATCTCCATCATTGGTGGCATTGCTCAGCCGATCTGCCTCTAGTACCAAAGGCTCTGGGTCCCGCTTGAAACTGTAGAGTTTAGTAGCAAGGGATTTGGAGTCTTTCCATACATGCAAGCCTTTCTTTCTCTCCTCCATTGCAGACAGAACTGATGGTCTGTGTTTATCCCGTAGTTCTTGAAGTCTCATCTCATTGACTGCTTGATAGCCCATGCATGCAGTTAATACGAGTTGGCTACTGTCAAATGTTGAGCCCGCTAAGGATTGGAGTAAGGTTATTGCATCACCAGCATCTTTTGTTGTCACGAGTGCAGGACCTGCACAAGTTGGTGGATGCAAGGCAGAGAGTAATTTGCATATTAGTTTGTAAGAAACATGCCATTTGTTTGTGTTATTCGTTTATTGTAGAAATGTTGATATGTTCAGAATTTGCAAGAGGTGTTACGTTACAAACTGTGATAGAAGTATGATGAAAAAGGCAAACAAATAAATAGATGGGTCAGATAATATTACCATATAGTTCCATTAAAGAAAGTGCTGTTCGGAAGAGAATCACCCGGTTCCCGTCAAATAAAAGCACATCCCATACACGAAGAACTGAATATTTTATATATCAGACTAAATGTGCAATAAGATGACAAAATAGAAAATGACAAGCTTAGCTATTACATGTGGATCTAATTAGAATTGGAAAGTCATAACATAAGATAAAACCTGACCACTTTCCCAAGGAAGCATATTCATGAAAATTGAGAGGAACCAAGGACCAGACACCCATGCAACTTGAACTCCAAGATAATCCAGATGATTTACTACAATTATAAGTAACAAGAACTGCTTATTTTCAGAATTAATGTTTTACAGTTGTGATTCTAGCGGCAGTAGGAGATCCAAAATAGATGAATAGATAGTTTATGGGTTGCAAACCTAGTTTGGGGAACCGTTCACGGACCAGATCCTCCAACACAAGCTGGTCAACCTGGAAGGAGAATAAATATTGGGAGTTTCAAATTACTGGTTGTTTGGGATTAAAGGCTTTGTTGTTGTTGTTGTTCAAACTGGTATCATCTGTATAGTTAAATGAAATCCTCAGAGAAACAAAAGGAACCTGTGATTCGATCATTTCCTCAGTGAAGTAACCATCAAAATAGTCATCAATGATGCCAGTCAGAGTCCTAGATAAATATTTAATGACATGTTACCTAAAAAAACATAGTACTTTCTGAACAATTGTAATCAACCTCGTCAAGATTTTTTTTACCAAAATGCATTCTCCTCGGACATCAGCAACAACAACAAACCCGCAAAGAAGTTCATCGCCTGTAATTTTAAGCATGTTACGCCTAATGACTAAATTGTAATTGCATATGATGTTGTAATTAATCATATAACACCTGACAGTAGCCAACTGAAGGGTTATGGCGTGCATATGCAGTAAGAAGTCGCCTCAAAGCATTTCTCCCATCCTCATCCAAAGCTGGATGCCCAGGAAATGTCCTTGGCAAATCCTTCAGAAAAAAAAAGGAAAAAGAAGGAACATTAAACAATGTCTGAAGTTTACAACTTCAAAATCTCAAGTCACAGAAGAATCAGAAAAAAACCTTCTCTATCTGGCCTTTCCATTTCTCAACAGAGGCAGCTGTAGGTACTTCCTTCCGCTCGCTATTTGTCTCTTCAGCAAGGGAAGCTTCAGAATTTTTATTTTCTTCATGGTTTGTTTCCTTTGCAAGAAGGCCCTCATAATATCCTTCAATTCTACGAGCTCCAATTCCAACAAAAGCTTGCCACAGCTATATATTATGAGACAGATTATCTCATTATCAAAAAGAAGAAAGGATAGTACTGGATCTTGTTTATTCATGCAATCCAATTAACACCCAATACTTCCCAAGGCTTATAATAAATGGGTAGAAAAAAAGAAATTCAAGGACATTACAAACATGAAGCCACCAATTGAATTGCATTAAAGGGATGTGTACAGGCTAAAAGGTACAGTTGCAACTTTTTAAAGATGACAGACATATTTTGGGTGTGGATATTGTAACAACAAAGAAACAAAAGAACTTAAAAAAAGTGACCAAAATAACATAACGTTGGATCATTGTACCTCTCCTCGGAGAGCCATTGGCAATCCGCCACGTACTAAAACCTCTAGCTCCTCTTTCCAAGAGAACTCTTCTTCACCAATACCATTATCAATGGGATCCACACCCAGATTCACCTTCCCATTATCACCTGAATGCACCTCCTGGTTCGGGGGATCAACCCGCTCCGCATCATAGAACTCATCATCAGAGTCCTCAGATTGCTTCTCTTCATCAATGGGTGCTAAAGATCTCTTATCAGTACCATTTTCAGCCAAACTTCTTTTCCCCTTTACCCGCTGACTCATCAATTGTTCGATGTGGCAAAGAGAGGGTCTAATCTTGGTCCAAATTTGAATTTTGTGTGTTCTTTTATGGGATCCATTTTCATGCAAAGTCTCTAAAGTATTGGCGGCCTGAACTTCTTTCTCAGTTTTCAAGTTTGGTGTTTCAGTCGGTTTTAGTTGCTCCTCTCCATCTTCTTGTGTTGTTACATTTATCGTTTCCTCTTCAGATGATTTTTCATCTGGTTTTGGTGCCTCCCTCTCAGCTTGTCTCTCAAGAAAGTTGTTCCATCTATCCGATCTCTCCTCCTCTTCTTCCTGAGATAAATGGGAAAAAAAGGATCAATCTGAGAGGTCAATAGGAAATGAATGGACAACATCAAGGACACAATGCTACACAGAACTGAATGGTTAATTCAGCAACTTGGTTCAGCATACAGGACTAGAGCAAGTTTAACATGAAAAAAGGGATGCACTAAAGTTTGCAGCTAAGCAGCATCTAGAGAAGCCCAGAGATGAGGATTTCAATGCAGACAAGTAAAAATTGAAGTGACTAGCCGTAAAAAATTGAGCAGGATTTTAGCAACTTTACTGCATACTATGCACCTAAACCTTTTGATTTTACCTGTAACTGAACAATTTTAGATATACCTTGTAGATGTTTGCATATTCTCTGTATCGCTGCAAGTGTTGAGGCCGTACGGCAAATCCGTAAGCATCCCTGAGGGAATTTTAATTAACAATAAGCATCCTTGAACAGAGTTTAATAGACAGGAGTAATCACAATAACAACATCATGCTACATTGCAGTGCACATTGAGAAAAAAATAATAAAACTCGCCCCAATTAGTTACCTACACTCAACTGCCATAGAGATCCGGATAGATCGATGAAACCATTAGAAAGATCCCAAATCAGATCATCAATCGACCTCAATAAAGATTCGATGTTAAAACCCAAATCGCCCCTTAAACCCTAGGTTAGGGGATCCGGATGCCTCTTTTTCAGAACTTTTGCAATTTGGATATTCTTTTCCAAAAGGGGAATACAAGATAAGACGGAACAGTTGAATACACCTCGACTACCATCCACATTATCCAAATTTAGAGACTAATATCCGTAACCGGGAAAATCGGACCAAGCCGATATGAAAAAATGGAGATAAATCCGAAAATTCAGTATTCTGACTTGCATTCAAACAATACACACAAGATCGAGCAATAGCGTGATCGACAATAATAAATATAGGCGACAGAGATCTCAGAACACGAATCAGATTTGGATTAGGAAGAGGAACAAGTAAAGTCAGGGATAACAAACCTTTTATGCTCAAAGGTAATGAGAGGCAAGCTCTTCCCCTTCATTTTACCGCTGTTAGCGATCCCAGAGCAGGAGTTATTCTTTTTCTTCAGTATATTGTTACCGCTGTTAGCGATCCCAGAGCAGAATATCTTCTTTTTCTTCTGTATATTGTTACCGCAATTCTTCCGTTATTCTTTCGCCATTCTGCTGCTATTCTTCATCAAGAGACGCCCAGATCTCTGGTCGTTGGACTAAAGCCTGAGTGAAGTGACCGTATAATATGTTTCGTTCTATAGTTTTCTTTTGAACAGTTTATGTGCAAATGAGGAACTGGAGGAGATGAATGAACCTCCTGTGCTTCAGTCCTTGCCCGGATAGGCGCATGGAAGGTGAGACGGCTATTTAGCTTTGTCACTGCACGCGATTCAGAGCTCCATCGAGACCAATGAAGATGAAAGCCTGATCTTATGAGGCCGTTCCCGCTTATGGATCTTGTTACCACTGAATATATCACATATTCACATCTCATGTGTTCATTTTGCTGCGATGTATTTTTTGTTTCAATCGTCAAAGACAGAGGACCACGGTTGCTAACTTGCTATTTGTTTGGTAATTTTGTACCGATTTAGCACCTCATGGCGTGGTAATGAGTTTTTACGTACCGTCGGATCTTCCGATCTTCGTACTGACCAAAACTTTAGTACGAATCTTAGCACGATTGAACGGTTGATTTATCATGGAACTAATTAAAATAATAAAAAATAATATTACTATTTTGTGCTGTTTTAATTTCAAAATAATTTAAATGTAATTTTAAGGTTCATGAATAATTCAGAAAGTGATAACTTATTGTTCTTATAAAATATTAAATTAAAGAAATAAAGCTAATGCAACATTATCTCAAGAAAATAAATATATATTTAAATTATATCGAAAAAAAATGCAGTTCTATTTTCAAGTCGGTACTGTTTTCGTGCTTTCGAACATATATCTAGGGCTGCCCAAAAAAGCTCGGGCTCGTGGCTCAGCTCGGGCTCGGATCAGGCTCGAGCTAATCTGGCTCGAGTTAAAATGGCTCGAGCTAAAATGACTCGAGCTAATTTGGCTCGAGCTAATCTGGCTCGATAATTAAATGAGCCGAGTTTGAGTTGGGGTCGGCTCGGCTCGTGGCTCGACTCAGCTCGAATAAAAAATAGTTTTTATAAATTTTTTTTGCCGAACTTTAATCCGATAACTCCTCTCTCATCATCTCTCATCATCTCACCGTATCAGTGGCTTAAAGACGTCTCTTGCTCGCTCATAATTAGATTCGTATATCTGACTCGATAGTTTTTTGTTGGTCCATCCATTCAAATTAATGCAGCGAAGATGTCATTGAGAAAATAGTTTGTTGATATAACAATTTTGTACCAATTATCATACAAATTTTCTAGATATACTAACTTTATAGTTTATAGATGTATTAAATCTAAATATTAAATTGAGTCAACGCACATGCATTGGCTCGTGAGCCAGCTCGCGAGCTAGCTCGAATAGTAACGAGGCGAGTTTGAGCTAGGTTTTTCAGCTCAAATCGTTTCACGAGCTCGGCTCGGCTCGACTCGAATTTTCATGAGCCGAGCTTGAGTTAAGCCCAGCTCGGCTCGACTCAACTCGTTTGCAGCCCTACATATATCCTCGATATTCGGATGATAGAAGGAAGATATGTATTTTTCTCAAGTGATCGGTCCATGATATAAGAATGTGCCAATGTGGGCATAAATGACTTTTTACGAGGGAGTTAAATCAAATTCGCACTAAGTCGCGTTGAAATTGAGCTTGAGCTCGAGCTCAATTATTATAATTTTATATTTATTTTTATATAATTATAAATAATTAAAATTGATATAATAAATATTTTATTAATTTTATAATAAAATTTTCAAAAAATAACTAATATTTTTACATTATCATATGTAAATAAGTATATTTTCTCATTTTTAAATTATATTAATTAATTTATCTATATTTTATGAATTTACAATTATAATATAATAAAATAATTAATATTATTTTATTGACGAGTCGAACTAAGTTGAGCCATTAAAAAAATAACGAACATGAACTTAAACGGAGCTGACAAAGAGCACGAGTTTTTTGTGCAGCCTAGACATGATGAACATGTCATTATTCTGATGTTGTCGAAACTTTTTGAACATTTTTGTGCAGCCTAAACATGATGAACATGTCGTAATTCTGATGTTGTCGAAACTTTTTAAACATTTTGTGTTGAATAGCTGTCCAAGAGCACGAGTTTTTTTTTTTGTGCAGCCTAGACATGATGAACATGTTATTTTATCTGTTTTTATTTTTGTACCATGAACTGACGTCTAACAATAACCATACAGTCTGAATTCTTTTGATAGATATATGATTCGCAACCTCGACCTGGAGAGTTGTTATATAGTATAGAGTAAATAACTTGAAATGTGAAATTTAAAAATAAAAGTTCTAAATTGGAGAAAGCGTGTGACAAAATATTATGTGTGTGGATGCTTGAAAAGGAACGAGCCCTAACAAAATATGTTGATAAAGTGCATAAAATATCTTATTAAGAATATGTATATAAATATTATGATTTGTGTTAGAATATGTGATAATGAGTTCGATACATTTTCTATTAAAATATAACTATATTAGAGCCGCAAATGAATCGAATTTGAACAAACTAGCTTGTGTTTTGAGTTTGATTCGAAATAGGTTTCGAACTAGTATGTTTCGAAATAGATGAGTAGTTTCAAACTTAAATGATAGTTCGAAATTTGATTCGTTAAAGTTTGAACTTGTTCGATTCGATTCGTAAATAGTTCGAAATTGATATATAAAATTGTATCAGTCTAATATTAAAAAAAATAAATACTAAAAAATAAGTACCAACTTAGCTGTGCAAAACAGATTTACATACAATATAATTTCTAACCAAAATAGTACAAATAGATTACAACCAAATTACGAATAACTTCACACAACCAAATTAAAAAAATGTTTATGCACTTCATACTTCATATCATACAACCAAATTAAGAAAAAATCATACGACATATAAACAAATTAAGATGATATTCATACAATTATCAAAAAATTAAGAATAAAAAGTTCATACAACAATCAATGACATAATTAATACAAATTCTGTTCAACTACAATTAGCAAATTAATAATAAAATTTCAGCTACAACTGCAACTAGCAACTCCATTGATAATTTGATTCTCAACCTACAAGTTATAAAATTCAACAACGAGGTTGTGTTTATTATCATTCCACAACCCTAGTATTGTCATATAAGGTGGAAATGAGGTTAGTAGTAAATTAGATAGATCAAATAAAATTGCATAATCTAAGGTAGACAAGATATCTAGTATTAAAGTATTGAAATGGATTGGCCAGTCTAATTCGTCTCGGACCGACCCGTGATCGTGGACCGGACCGGATCGGACCGTGAACGAACCCGTGCCCGTCATGTGCCTTATCTTGGTCTGGTCCAACGGTGGACCGGTTCTCCCTTCACCCAAAACTGAACTATGTAGACCCGTCCCGTGCGGACCCATGGACCATCTCGTGGACCATGCGGGACCGTGGACCAGACCATCCCGTGGACCGGACTGGACCGTCCCCCACCTCCACCCGTCCTGGACCGACCCCCCACCCGACTCGGACCGGCCCACCCCAGACCAATTGCCCCCCATCCCATCCAACAGCCCCTTTATTTAAATAAAAGGTTCTAGCCCCCCCCCCCAAACTGCCAAAATTTCAAAAAAAAAACACTTTTTTTCAAACTTTGCAGAAAAAATAAAAAAAATCAAAATAAATTTCAAAAAATCCAAAATTTTCCCTCCCAAAAATATCTATAAACACCACCCCTATTTTTATCTCAAAACACATCAAATTTTCATTCTCTCTCTCTTCTCAAACTGTCACATTCTCAATTTTTCATTTAATATCAAATTCTCAAATTTAATTTTTTTATTCCAAAAAATAAAAATAGTTTATAATTATTAATTTATTGTTAATCCGTTGAAAAAATTAACTAATCGAAGAAGGTAGAAGGATAATATTCGGTATTCGTCATTTCTCAATTCCATTGTTGCGATGATATTTTTTCTTCAAAGTTAGTTTTTAATTTTAATTTATTGTAATTTTTATTTATAGAAATTAGTTTATGTTGTTAGATTTTATTCGTAATTTTTTATTTGAAATTTATAGAAATTAGGTTATTTGTAATTTTTTTATTTGTAGATTTTTTTTTCTTAGAATATAACATTTTAATTTTATGTTGTTAGATTTAATATATTAGATTTAATGTTAAATTCGTTTTTTTTGTCAAAATTTATTTTAGAATGTTAAATTTATTTAGATTGTTAAATTTTTTTTATAAATTTATTTATTATGTGAAATTTGGTTATTTTGTTAGAATTTTATTTAGAATGTTAATTTATTTTTTAAGTAGATATTTTTTCTTATATTCTTTTTTCATCAAATTTGATTCTTTATTTTATTTTTACTTTTATAGAAATGACAAATCCTCCTAATTCCATTGATGATTTTTTGCATTGGTTGAGTGTGGATATTTTTGGTGAAGATGTAGTTGATAATACAAACCCCTCACAATATTATCCACAAGCTAACGCTCTATATTATCCACGACATCTGAATCTCCCACTCCACCCTCAATCAACTTATATATCACAAGATCTTAACTATCAAACTCAACACACCCCTACATTTACTCCACCACATCATCCTCAATATGCCTCAAGTTCTCATGAAATAACCAAAGAATCCTCATCGCAAGTTCCGATCGCACCCTCCTCTGCCGCAGAAACTCCAACCTTAAGTGTACCCCCATCACCAAAAATATTTCATAAAAAATGTGTTTGTCATATTCTTTGCCTTACCGTTAAGGCGGGTATTAAAACACAATGCGTTAACGCATTAATTGTGAAATTTAAAAATAGTCTTCACCATATTTTTTCAAATAATATAAGAAAATAAAAATTTCACGCCTTGTGTGCCCGGTTGGGTGTAAGGAAGTTAAGAGTACCATGGGATATAGATACCCATTGGAACTCAACCTATTTGATGTTTCATTGTTGTTTTCCTTACAAGCACGCTATAACAGAAAAGCTTGAATAACTTAACCGGGGGGATTCATTTGCTTATCTCTGAGGGAGAATGAGATCAAATTGAGATGTTAAAATCCTTCCTTGGTGTCTTCTCCACGGTAATTGTCAAACTATCATGCTCGTATACACCGTCTATACATGAGTTACTTCATCATCTTTATCGTATATCCAAGGTGAATTATCTTTTTTTTTAATTTGATTCATTTTAACATTTATCTTTTTTCTATCTCATTTTTCTATTCTTTTTTCTATCTCATCTTTTTCTATATTTTTTTCTCAAATGTTAGAAAATATAGAAAGTCTCGACGCCTTTCTTTCTCCAATCGTAGAAGCAATGAAAGAAAAATTTTCTCAAATATTGGGAGGAAGTACCCGCCGTGATAATTATTGCAAATTGTCTCCATCCATCATTCAAGATCAAATACACCATAAAGTTTCTTCAAATGTACAAATAAAATCTACGTCTACGCACTAATGAGGAAGAAAACCGCGTAAATAACTTATTGGAGGAGATGTTCAATATTTATAACTCTCAACGAAATACTAATAATCCTTCTTCTACCAGTCACAACATTAGGTATGAATTTAATCATCATTCTTCATATTACGTAATTTATTCACTTATATTGTGTTCATTTTTAATCGTATAGAAGTAATAATTCATCTGGATTGCTAAATGAGTTGTGAGATGATGAATGCTTTGAAGATTAACAAATGAACAATAACGAATTATTGAGTTATTATTTGGGAAGCATGGAAGATGATCGAATTGATATCCTGGAGTACTGGAAGAGGAATGCAACTGCCTATCCAACATTAGCGATGATGGCGTGTGACGTATTTGCAGTGCATGTGTCAATAGTCCCTTCCGAATCATATTTTAGTTCGACAAATAAGATTTTAACAGATAAGCGTACCAAACTGGGTTCAAAACTTTTCGAGCAACTTGTGTGCAATAACAATTGTATTGATGCTGAAAATCGCATGCAACATGATACCACATTTGAGGCAGCAACATCCGCCATAGAGAATGATTTCGACGGCGCATGTGACATTCAAGACAACGACTTATGGTATATGCACAATGACTTCTAGGAGTTTGATATTTCTTACCGTTTTAATCTTTTTATCTATTTTTTAAATATTTCAATTATTTTTTTAATTTCTTTTTTTAAAGAACATTACACAGAAAAAAGTTATAACTCCACCTATATTTTTTTTACATAGCTGGTCCCAAGCCCGGGTTAAAAGAGGAGGGTAACTACATATTATACAAATTTTATTTTATAACTTTTTTTAGTATTATTCAATTTTTAAGCTATTAAAATATATTAATTAACTCGATAAAAATTATTATTTAAAAATTGATAAATTTATTTTTCAACTTTTATTATTTTTTATAATTTTCTGAAATTTTATTCTTTTGGAATTTTTTTATTTTTTTAGTATTATTAGATTTTTATACAATTAAAAATAAGAATTAGAATTAGTTAAAAAATATTATTAAAAAATTATGATAAATTATTATTTTTTCTAATTTGTAAAAAAAAATCCGAATCGGACCGTTCCGTGCCCGACCTGTCCCGTCTCGTGGGGGTCCAGCCCCCTGGGACCAACAGTGAAACAGGTTCAATTTTTTCGAGTTTGGACCGTCCCGTGTGGACCGTCCCGACCCGTAGACCGCCCGAATTTGAACCGGAACGGACCGACCTGTACCATTTGCAAAACACTATCCAACATTATCATATCCTTTTTTTTTATATCTTTCTACTATTTTATTTTTTAGTATTAAAGTTTAGCAAGCATCAACTACATCTGATTCAAATACTAGATGGACAATAAGTTCACAGTCATGACAGAAATGGTCAAACTTCAACTCAGATGTCACCTTCTACAAGTTTCTTTAGTAAACACAACCTTTATCGGCACTACATCTAATTCAACAACAAAATAGCCCCAGTTTTTTTTACTTCTAATTTAAAACAGCACAATTTTTTACATCTAATTAAAAACAACCCCATTTATTTTTAATCCAAAACAACCCCAGTTTTTTTATTGTTTCAAACAGCCTCAGTTTTTTTTACCCAAAACAGCCCCCAACTTTTTTTAGCATTCCAAACAGCCCAGTTTTTTTTTAAGCATTCTAAATATCCCAATTTTTTACTACTTACATTTGGATGCATTATTCATCAGTTTTTTTTCACTAGATTTAGGTACTTGCACTTCAAGGTTCTCTTTAATTTTGACTGCTTGCTGAAAATTTATAAAATAAATTAGTATAAAAGATTGTTCAATTTTCAAATGAACATATAAATTTAATCGCTTACTTGTGTACTTGGGTCAGCATTTCTCTAACACATTTTCTAGAGCTATTTGTTTTTTTAATTTGGTTAATCTAAGTGTTCATCAGAGCTTGCTTTGTCTGAAGTTGGTTAATTTGGTTAACAAGCACGCACCAAGTCTCTCTCTAATTTGGTTGATTCAAGTGTTGATCAGAGCTTGCCACTCTGATGCTTTCATATCCTTGTCAGGTCTCTTTATTTCTCTCTCTATCTAAGATCTTTAATTTGGTTAATTCAAGTGCTGACTTAAAATGCACAAGCAACATCTTAGATTATTTTTAATTTGGTTAATTCAAGTGCTGACCAAAAATGCACAAGCAACATCTTAGATTATTTTTCAGCAGCCGCTTAATGGTAAATTGGTGGCTACTTGGTTCACAAGTTAAAAAAGCTTTGCTAACTTGGATGAATATAATCTAAGAAATGAAGAAAATTTATTATCCAAATGAAATAACGTACCGCTAGAATCATAAATGAACATTACCTAGACAATAAATCTCATCTCTCACATATTAGTTTGTTTGTTTAGTTGATGATCAGTTTAGAGTTTCAAAGTTTACATAAAACTCAGCTCTCGTATGTTGACTTAGATCTTTTTAGTTTGAGTGTTGATTTTCTATAGGCACGCTCGATCTGAGCGGGGTTCAACTTCTCGAACACAACTTGATCCACCCTCTCAAGTCTCAGATTTGCCTATTTATACTTAGAATGACTTTAGTAAATTACTTGAATCTTAGACGGTCAAATCTAGAGATTGGTCTTGACTCAGGACCTACCCTAAGAGTTTATCAACAATCAAACAAGCATAAAGATACTACTCGACACATGCAAATCATAATCATTGAATAAGAAAACTTCTAATAAACCGTAATAATCCAAGTTTTTAACATTCCAACCCCTAAGAACTAAAAGATCTAGCCGCTCATGGCATAAATAACAGAAATAGTAAAGATACAAAGAATAATGATAAAAGACATAATAGCGAAAGTTTTCGAAAATAATAAAAATACAATAAAAGGTAGATTAAATACTAGATGCTACTCTTATGTCAGTCTCTCACTTCGGTCTCTGCCTTATCTCGAATGCTTCAGCTCCTTGATCTCTCGATTTGTCTTCTAAATGATAGTGGCGGCTAGGATTTGTATGGAGGTGAACGAAATATGAAAGATGGAGCAAGAAGAAGACTCCCCAAACTGCTGGAAGATATTTTTTGTGGAGGGTGACTCGACCAGATCAGAAGAGAATCACAACATTAACTCACCGCCTTCTATGTCTCGATTTTTGAAAAAGCTTCTTACGGCCCGTAGCAAGGTGCCTACGGGACGTAAGCTCAATGCTTCGCTAGCAGTTGGTTGTTTAAGGCTTATGATGCTTTCATCTAATTTCTAAGTGTGCAAATTATATTCTAGCCTTAATTTTTTAGCTCTTTATGTGAATTTCTCTAAAATGTAAAACTGACCAAGGCAGAATTAAATCTAACAAAAAAAAACGTACAAATATAGTGAAATAAAACATGAGATTGGAAGTTTAGTCTTGATTTTAAGTACAATCAGGGGTCAAAATGTATATATAAATACATAACATAAAATCCACTCAAACTAGAATTTTATTTGTCCTCAAGCAAAACTCTAATCCTAGCAGTGTAAATCATATTTAAATCTAGACTTAGACTCTTGATATCTAATAAAATGAGAAAATTAATCATTCAGGTCAATCTAGATTTTTTACGATTATACTTCTTCACCTCACAAAGCACAAACTGAGATACAATTAAGTTAAATCAAACGACTCTTGAGCCAGAGACAACCTAAGCTTGAAACTTAAGACCTTAGCACAACTCATCATGGTATATCTAAAAATTCATTTTGTGATTAAAATGACAAATACCACGATTTAGCTGAAATACCTCGTATGTTAAGACTATCTAGACCTTGTAGGTTCAACAACTGATTTTTTATTGAAAAAAAATAAATTAAAGGGTTGAGCGATTGGGTCCTTGTCTTATATTGAAACACTACACAGTGGCTTGATTTACCCAGACTGTTCAAGATATATATTACATACATTCACTCATAGCCCAACGAGGAGCTAGTGGAGTGTTGATCACTCAATTATTAAATTTTAAAAAGCAAAATATTTATTTATTTATTTTCATTAGACTTCTATGACTGATTTCAATCGTAGACACGAGACCCTTACTGTTTAAACTCTTTCAAATACTGGATAACACTAACATACAAGGCATCCCGAACATATAGACATGTCAATTCTTTTATTCAGGGATAAAAACAGTTTAATCACTAGGCATACCACAAATCGAGGTAATCTAAGGGACTAGACGCTGCATATTTAACCCTTGATCTCGACACACTAATCCATGAGGTTATGATAATCGAATCGAACCATTACAATCCCGATCCATCACATATCTATATCATATCTAAATGCAATCCTAACATGTGCGCTACATGCTCTAAAAATGAGAAAAATGTTAAAAAATAAAAAGGAAAAAGAGAAAGAAAAAAGTAAAAGATACTACCAAACAATCAGAACCATCACAAACACCGATGAAACCATGAGAATCATCAAACAATTGCATCTCGGCCACACTCAAACAATCAAAACTAATCAAATAATCATGATCAACCAGATAAAAAATATCAGTGCAAAATACCTCTAAAGATCATAACTGCAATAGTATCTCTATGCCTCATGCATCATTCTCGATGCACGAGATCTAAGATGAACAAAAATAAAAGAGATAATAGAGATAGAAACTGAGGGCTCACTACTTCTGAGGAGGTGGGCTCTTACTAGTCTGGCTAAAAAGTCATCGTCTAAATACCAATCTGTCCATATCCGCTCTCACTAGCCAAATCACTCAATTGAAGTTGGAGTTTACAATTCATGTTAAATGAGTTATATGATTTTTTACATCTGTTTTTTTTGTACAATACATGTTTATTATTTATATTGAATGTGCTATTATTAATTTAAGTTGGTGTTATTGTATATAATAAAATCCTATGCAAAGTAAGCTGAATAATAAATTCATAAGTATAAGCAACAACTCACTTAATTTGAATAGTAAAAACAATAATTTTAGGGGTGTCAATGGGTTGTGTCGGATCGGGTCATTATTATTTTATTATTTTTCCTGACTCAATTTGAGTCTGATCTGTTTACATTCGAGTCAAAAAATCTTGATCCATACCCGACCCGACCCGATCCGACCCGACCCGAACCGACTCATGTAAAATAATTAGATATTTTTATATTTAAGAAATTAAATATTAATTAATTTATAATGAATCTTAATTAGTGTATAATTAACGTATTAAGCATTAATTAGTACTAAATCATAAAATTACTTCAAAAAATAATTAATCGGGTCAGATTGATCCAAACTCGACCGATCCGAATCGAATAAAAAATAAACCCATATCTGACCCATTTATCGGGTCGGGTTAACCCGACGAATCGGATCAATAATTGACACCCGTAAGCGATATCAATGACAATATTAATAATGATCGATATTTCTCTAACTTTGATCCCTCTTCTTGAAAATTTCTGAAGATTTACCTCAAATCAAATCGCTTATAACATCTTTAAATAAATCAAACAAAAAAATGTTGTCCCTGCAAAAGAAAAAGGAAAAATATATTTTTAGATACAAATAAAGACAAAACCATCTAACTTTTAGATGGTTTATAAAAAAAATAAGATATTACTATAAGAAAACATTAGATTTACTTTACTCAGTTTTTTTATCAATAAATATAAGAATATTCTAATATATTATAGAGATTATGATACAGGAGAAATGGGCAAATGGCTGAGTGGCTTGAGGCATAAAATTGGGAGTTTGGGATTGCTGTGCCAGCTTTTGTTTACTGAGAATTCGAGGCCCTCTCTTTCTGGCTTTTTTTTAATACTTTAATATTCTTATTCAGTCTTCTTTATCATTTAATATTCTTTATTATTAGACTTTCATTTGAAATACACGACTTTAGATACAGAGTTAATTATCTGATTAGATTATATAAGGAAGAAGGTTCAAATGTCTTAATTTGTGCCTCAATTATGTATTTATTTTTTTAAATTTTAATAACTCAAAATTTTAAATTAAAATATTAAAATAAAATATTAGATTTTATATAATTTATATTATATTTTCTTCCTACACATAAAAATATATCTATTTTTATTTTTATTTTTATTTTATGTAAATCAATAAGTTATAAAATCAATGTTCATAAATTAATCATATCAGTGCATTTTTTATAAGCTTGAAGTCACATAAAATAATCAAACATTATAATTTTTAATTTATACATAAATAAATTTATCTAGATCAAATATAATGATTTTATTGTGATATTTTAATTTTAAAATTTTTGTACTGGAATTCTAAAAGCGAAGGTATGATTGAGACAAAAAATTGAGGTATTTAGAATCCTCTCTTTTATATTAAAGACTGATTTGCCAAATATATATTCTTGGTTTTTACTTGGTAGCCTTTTGTCGAAATTTTTGTAACACATAAAATGTTTATCAACTAAAAAAAAATATAAATCTGGTGATCGTTCTCATGACATGATATTCTTAATAGACCATACAGATTACAGAACCGGAAGAACAATTGGCAGAGAAAAAGAAAAGCGACAACAACAGTTGATCTGAAATCATGGAGAGATGAATCATGAAAAAGCGCCAATTAGCAATTTATAAATCGAACACCGCATTTCGGCAACAAAAGGATCTTTTTCTTTAGAACTCAATTTCTCCCTTTTTTTAGACAAGATAATGCGATCCTTTTGCCCTTTCGGACGGATTAAGGGGGAAGAGCCGATATTTGCTCAGCATCTACGCCGCATACAATCTATGCGGGGTGGGGGCGTGTAGGTGGTGGGTTGGTCCCAGATCAAGGACAGAAGCACGTCTTTGCCTCCAGCGTGATGTACGATGAATTATTGGATTGGTACTTGACGCTATAGGCATTTTTTAAGGGAGAAAATAATTTTCGCGCAATCTGAAAAGATTACATGGTTTTTTAGATGTCATAAATATGTCTGGAAAATATTCGGATCAAAATAAGTTGCAGGCCTTTTTTATAAAAAGAAAATTAATTTTCGCACAATCTGAAAAGATTATAGATAGGGTTTTAGATGTCATTCATATGTCCGCAAAAAAAAATCGGACCAAAATATCATATATGAACCATAGACAACAAAGCCCATAATAAATATTTTCAAACCAAAAAAATATTTCTGAAGCCCTCTAATTTGAGGATTAATATTTTTACAAATTTATTTTTCTAAATCGAACAATAATATTTTATTATTATTTCAATTTATATAAATATTCATAAAAATTAAATAAATTATTTACCTTAAAAAATAAATAAAATGAAACAATAAAATAATAAATAATTATAATTATAATATTAATTATGTTTAAATTTCGGTTCAAATATTCTGATCAGAATTTTTATTTCGAATCAGCTTTGAGACTGATCTTCTATGACAAGAACGCCGAGACGTTTGGAGGAGCAAAGGATATTTGGTCCACAGTATTAGGTTCGAAAAAAAATTAAATAATGCTAAAATACTATAAGGAGTATAGGAGTGGTTTTGATATTCAAAAAATACTATAAAAATAATTATTTGAGTTAGTGTGGATAAGTAATACAAGAAAATGTTGTCAAGTTAACGGGGAAGAGTGTTCACTTGTTTCCATTTAGTAATACTCAAGTTAATTTAAAAAAAAGAATTAGGATTAAAATTTCAACTTTAAATATTCAGAATTTTCAATTTTCTGTATTTTGGATCCGGAATCTGTGATTTTACATGCAAAGTTGGTTACTATATTAAAGGCTTATTTTTTTATGTATACAAACTTACTTTTTTTATGTATACATTGTTTAAAAATAGAGTCGGAGAAATAAATAAAATAAATATATAGTATCTTTTTTTCCACTCTATTTACAATTGGATTTTTTATGAAACAATTATTAAATGCAAATAAAATTTGGCCAAATTTAGATAACTTATAGTTTAAATTCCCAGCAAGAATTAGGGCTCATCTTTATTAATCATTTAATTAATTATTTTCCAAAAACATATTTTGTATGGATATGACATAAAAATTTCTCCAATTCAAAATTAAAAATCACGTACGAGAGAATTATGTAATTTTTCTATACTCAATAAAGTATATGAATGAAGTCAGATAAAGTTCCCCGTATGAAAAAAAAAAACATTATACCGATACGTCTTCACTCTTCTCAACATATTGACCAATTTTAAACAAAAATAAAACTCAAGTCTCCATGATCCTAATTCTTCTCCGGCGATAGCCATCTCCCCCTAACGGGCGTGGATCGTCTCTCTTTGATTATGCTAACATAACATCTCATTAACAAATATGGTGAAGAATTTTGAACAGCGTTTCCTCCGTTAAATTTTGTAGCGGCTGTCAAGCGGACTCCATGGAATCCAAATTTATCCGAGTAACGCTGCTCCACATCTTTCCTGCGAATTGGTGCTATTCAACAATCTATATTAGACTTGAAATGAAAAATACACGGTCGCCTTAGAATTTCTCAGGGGGCCTCGGGCACAGGGCCCAGTCAGGGCTGTTGGAAGCTCCACCAACTGCAAGTTTTATTTGCAAATTTATAAAATAAGATTTAACGCATCAACGTCATTGAGAGGATACGGCCCAAGGGGGCTGTACATATCAGTATATCACCTTCTCTCTTATATTAATTGGATAGTTATAGAGGTGTCAATGGGTCGGATTCGGATCGAGTCATGTTATTTTATTATATTTTTTATCTAATTCGGAATTGATTCATTTAAATTTGAACTAAAAAAATCTTGATCCACATCCGATCCGATCGGGTCATGACTCAATTCGTTTAAAATAATTAAATATTTATTATTATTTTACATAATTTTAAGTAACTAATATTAACTAATTGATAATTAATCTTAATTAGTATATAATTAGTGTATATTTAAGCTTTAATTAGTATTAAATCATTAAATTACTTTAAAAAAATAATTAATCGAGTCGGATTGGGTTGATCCAAATCCGATCCAACCCGTTCGGATTAAAAGAATTAAACCTATATCTAATCCATTTATATTCGACTTATGTCGAGTCGGGAAGAGTCAACAATTGACACCCAGTAGATAGTTGTATTTCCCAAAAAAAAAATCAATGCATTAAAACCTGTTTTCAGCTGCCGACTGCTTGGTGCAGCGGTAGAGGCGTAAACCTGACTCTTTGAGGTCAGAGGTTCGAACACAGTTTTGACATGGTGAAGCCCACGGCCTGTGGTGTGAGTGTATATGTGGGCTTATGAGCATATTTAAAAAAAAAACGTTCTTCAAAGACTCAGTTCATATTTTCTGATTCAATCATACTGTCTGGTCTGATTTATAACAGTTATCCGGACCCCTCCAATAGGAGAACCATAACTCGAACCCAAGAACCTAACAAACCTTGATGCGCATCGTCTAACGTGCTGCAAAGTTGCAGCACACAGTGGGGCTTTAAAATTTTAAAAGGGATATTTTGAGATTGATGGACAGAAATCCCAAAGTAAATTTGAGGAATGGGATTGTGCGCTGCAACTTTGCTGCGCAGCATTTAATGTCAATTCAACAAACCTGCACTACGAGCATTTTGATTATACCCGCGCTTTGCAGCAGACTATTTTATTTAAATATTAAAATATTATAAAATAAAAAATTTATATTTATTTAATATTAAATTATAAATTCATCAAATTATAGAAAAAAACCTATAATAAAGACTATATTTAATCTTGGATGAGATTTTTGCACAATATGAGTTAATGATTCATGATTTTTATGGCAAGAAAAGTAAATTATTCTAACATATATTATCACCATTAATTTCTTACCAAATATGAACAAGGTTTCTAAATAAAGAAAAATAATATTGTGGAAATAATAGTATTTAAGGGAAAGAAATGGAGAGAAAGAGGGGATCAATGGACGCGATCACATACGATCGATTAACCAAAAATAAATATTAGCCGTCTAATTGAGGGATAAAATGGGTATAATAAAAAATTACCATGATAAAAAATGGACCCTCCAATTCTTAAATGCTTTATATAATAGTATAGATAGATATATAAAGAGAGAAAGTGTTAGGCAATGATGCCATGCATAATACAGATCGTCAGCGTACTACAGATTGGTTCTTCGTTTTCAAAGTTGAAATGATCGATCCAACCACACAAAATGATTTTGTATGAATATCTAAATGTAGATTAAATTTTATACTTTTTAGATTTTTTTTACTAATTTTTAATATAGTTAGAAAATCACTTGATTTTATTATTATGAGTCATTCAAAAGATGTGATTTTCTAACTATTTTAAAAATAATAAAAAAAATCTAAAAAAACTATAAAATTTGGGCTACATCTAGATATTCATACGAAAATTATTTTGTATGGTTGGATCGATCATTTAAACTTTAAAAATAAAAAACCAATCTATATTACACAGACGATTTGTGTTATGCATAAAACCAATCTATAGTACACATATGATCCGTGTTATGCATAGTACCATAGCGCAACCAATCTATTGTACGGTTGGATCGATCATTTAAATTTTAAAAATAAAGAACCGATCTATAATACGTGGGCAATCCATACTATGCATAATACCATAACCCATTTTTTTTCTCTCTCTCTATATATATAGAGAGAGAGTTTGGCTACAGTGATTTCATAAACACTTCGACCAAGTGCTTATGGCTCAAATTTTAAAATTTTGTGTTCGGAATTTTAATTTAAATAGCTTAAAAAATACTTCATATCATAATCTTATAAATTATTAATTTTCATCACGTTTAGAGTTAGTTTACTATACTTAATGATTTTTGAAAGATAGTAAAATTTGACCTATAAAAATGAGTATTTTTAATTATTTTTAGAGCTATTTTTACAAAAATATTAAGTATAGTAAACTAACTCTAAATTTGATAAAAAATAATAATCTATCTTATAATATGAAAAATCTTTTAAGATATTTAAATTAAAATTTCATAATATAGGAACTTACTACGGTGATTTCATAAGTATTTCGAACCGAAATACTTAGAGTTCAAATTTTAAAATTTTGTGCTCGAAATGCTTACGACTACTGTACCTATGCCATTTCGATAAAATAGCTAGCATAATTTGGAATTTAATAAAAGATGATATAGATAGTGGCGAGCCTCGAGATGTTAGAGCAAAAACAACTTTTACAACTAAAGACGGGAAGATGCACATGAGTGCATGGGAAACCTCAAACGTGCTTGAGTCAAATGCACCCGAGACGTCAAAAAAAGGAAATACATTGGCTTACTCATAGCAACCTTCCGGCCGCCTAACAATCTATAACGCTAGTCACTACTCCCACTAAGGCTAGGAAGTAAGCCTCACAACCCAAAGCGGCGAAGAATAAATAAATTTTGTTACAAAAGCCACCCGTTAGATTTTTAATGTATGACCGTGATCCTTTAGTGAATCTCAAACATAAATTATATTATCTTGATCCATGCTATCGGTCTTTCAGGGAGACACAACTCCGTTGATCACCATATTCGTTTAGCTTTTCAGCGATATTCCTCTAATCCGATGGAGTGATTGAGAGGACCGGAGCCGACAGTTTTTTCTCTTCTGGAACTCTGTTAAGAGAGATATATGGATCTATGTTGGGAAACAAAAAAGTGGCAGAAAATGGAGAAAATGAGAGTAATTTCAAAACCAACAGTATCCCTGCATATATATGGATGCCCATATAACTGAGTGCAGTTATATCTTAACGGATCCATATCGAATTCAGATTCTATCTTAACGGGTTCGCTACTTAATTAGAAAACTGTCTATAGTTGTGTTCTCCAGGGACCAATAACATAATTATATTATTATCATACTTTATATAATTCAGGCCATCACTAAATCATAAAGTCATTAATACGCATTCTACACATTAAATGGCCCACTTCTCATGACATATAATAAATCCGATACAGAATTTGATCACTTCATTACGGATATAATTTGACAATCTATTATATAATATATATTTATTATATATAAGCCCATACATATTATAATTAATAATAATTAATTCCAACACCAGCTAACTAACCAACTGAAGCCTAAAAAAGCATTGCCTATACAATCTACGTCATTCTGATCTGATCTGTTATCCAATATACCTACCTAAAAGTATAATCTAATTGTGCGGGGACAAACATATTAATACAGTATACTGGGGTCTCCGGCCAGAACCACACGTAAATTTCCCTGCATGTGGCTCGTCCATGCTTTTTTTAGGCGCTTCCTTGGACTCTGAAGAATCGAGATGGCTGGATGACTTTCACGTTAAAAGCATTGCTTCTTATTTCACTTCAGTGAAGATACAAGTCAAAAGAAAAGAATAAATAACTGCATATGTGTGAAATTCTGCATGAGTTTTTTTTTGGCGGAATTACTAAGCTGAGAATTAATTTCTTAAAAGTTAGACCACTCATAAACACAAATAAAGAAAGCAGACTTTCGGTGGTATAACATGCGTGTTTGGTCTGCCCAAGAACCTTCGCAGATCGTCGCCATTCCCTCCGGGGAAAGGAATGAGTTATGCTTTTTCAGTTTGAGAGCTTTCTTTACACTTTGGAGATGACTTCAACCCATGTCGGGGGTTTGTCCCAATGAATAGGTACATCTAGGTAGGAAAAAGGGAGCTGTCCGACTTTACAGTCGAGTAGTTATACCAGATGACCCTTTCTTACTTCACTCTAACTTTCACTCTATCAAAACCCACTTATAACTAATCACATGCTGATGAATAAGATAAAGAACAAGGTATCTGTCCTAACGAACTCACTAACAATTGGCTCGAGAGGATATGTACTTGAGGAACAAGCCAAATAAGTTCCCCTGCCCAGCCGACTCCCACATCAACAGGTCTAGCATTAGCTTATGCTTCCTTCAGTTTTAAGAGACAAAAATCTTCAAAGGTTCATAACATGCTTACGTTACGAGCTAGGGTTCGATGCAGGTTGAGTAATTGCTCAAAATTGCCCAGGTTGCTGGTACATCTCTCAAATTGTATCAGACATGGTTCAGGTTGTGATGTGTACTGTTGGTAGGAAATATGTTGGTTATCAGATACGCCAATTGAAGCTGGAACTTATAAGTTACTCAGTTCAATTCTATAGGGAGGGGTAGATGCTATTAGATTCGGGGCATTTCCATGTGGGCTAGGGCTTTCTACTATATATAAGTATGGGAATTAGGGCAATATGCCAGCCAAAGCAATTCAATTACTAGAGGAGCTTGAAATGAGTAGCGGCGAAAATCACAACCAAGGTCGAGGGGAAACCCTTTAGATTTGGGTTAATTAAGAAGTTGTTTATCTACGACATGTTACGAACCAAAGAGAATCTTCACTCTTTCATTATTCTCAATCCTCTTAAAGCTGCTCTTCAATGGCTATTTCATTTGACACCACCTCTTCTTTCACTCACCCAGCATCTCCTGCACCGCTGACACTGTCCCTCCCTCCCATCTTTTTCTCAACAATGATCAGGAAATTACATTCTAAGAATATCATACTCTTTCTAAGTAGCATCCTCGTCAGCCACATTAGACCATTTCCCCTTTTCATGCTCCATCACGGCTACTCATATGATGCTAGCCTTGAACTCAACAAGCTGATCTACGACTCTTTAAGCATTAATAAGAGAGTCTTAGCCAAGAGATTATTTATCATAAAGAAGTCTAGTCTGGACGCTCATCTTAACCAGACTGGGTCTACTAAATTTGATATTGAATTTTAGAGGAAAAAAAACGTTAAACGAGTATAAAGACTTAAATTGCTTTCGGGCCACTATAACTCGCAGCGAATAGTGACGCCATCCATTGACGATTTCTTCTCGATTCATTGAGCTAGGAAATCCAAAAAATCAATCGTGATTTCATCTCATATGTCATCCAATTGCCTGACTCTTCAGGTCATATATATGTGATATTCACACCCACACCGCGGCTCCACACCGTATTTTTTCATGTGGCTCCACACTATATCTTCTCATAGTCTTCACACACTTCTAGCAAAATATTTCATGATGTTGCTAGTTCTCTTATCTTGACACTCATTGCACAGGCTATCATGAGTCTTTGCTCATGTCGGCTTCACTCACTGATTCTTCGAAGACCACTGGCAAAGACTTCATCACGCTTTTGTAATATTCACTGCTTGATACATAACTCTCATCATTGAATAAAATAAGAGAAGAGAAGAGATGGATAAAATAAGCTTTATTTCTATTAGAAACTCTTGTATCTTTCTTACATGTCAAATAACAGATTACAATTCTATTTATAGGCTAAGACAACAAAAGTATCTAAAAAAATCGTATTAAAAAACGAAATACTAAACAACAGTTGTTTCAGCTGACCCCTGTCCACTAAAAAAATCATAACGCTCTGTAGAGAACTCCAAATGATATGAAATTTGAATCATTGAAAACTAGACTTCAAAATATTTCCATCCATAAGTCATACAACCAAAGCAGAAATAGTTTGATCTTTCATATCCGCTCATCAATCAGCTCAAAAATTCTACAACTGCTGAATTTTAAGAGTCTTTTTTATTTTCCACTAACTTTTTAATTTAAAACCCACTAAAAATAATATTTAATGTTTATTCAACATGGTTAAACTCTTTCGATAAGTCTCTTAGTGTCTTTGTCAGTGTTGGAGACCCACAATAGAATACATCTATATACAAGCATTACATGTTAAAATCGAATTTAACTAGTAAACTGGTAAATGATAATATATGAAAAGAATCCCACTGTGTAGCAATACTAACCTATACGAGAATTCTTGCAATCCCACTCTGAGAAAACTTTTCTCCAATTTGGTCTTGCAAAGTGTGTTCGAATCTACAAATGTTGGAAACAAATTGACATCAATACAATTTTGAATTTTGAAAATGTAGTCTAGTAAAATGTCAAAATTTATACTTGGCTGTTAGAGACTATATCGAGACCATCTTTGGCATGTTATAGATATTAGACCATTGCTATCAGTCGCCGACCGCGCAATACCTTTTTCATACACGCTTGTGAGATAATTGTGCATTTCTATCATGTGCTATAATTTAAAATTTTTAAATATTTGATCATTTTATTCGTAAAAAACCTTTTAGTCAATAACCAAAGTTAATTGTTCAATAAATAATAAATGTACGCTTAATAATAAGAGGCCTTACATCATGGTCACTCTCCGCGATATCATTCATGACCCCCTTGAACCATTCAAATGATCCTTGTTCTCTTGTCACCGAATAGAAATATGTCCTCTCGGATCTCTTTGCACAACCCATTTCATCATCCTTCATGCAATGAAAGTTCTGAAAGTTTCTGACAAGGCATGTCAACTTTATAAAATATGATTTAGATAACTATAGGTGTCTGAGATTTGAACTAACCTTTCCAAAAGATTACGAAGTATCAGTTGTCCAGTCCCCCAAAGTGCATATATATACACATTTAAATAAATATTTCCTGGTGCTGAAGTAATGGAGAATGGGTGCCCATAAGAGGGAAACTATTAGTCATGCTAGAACAGTCAAGTAATTAGTTCAAATTTTTTTTTAAAAAATTTAAATTTTTTATATTTTAGTTAATTACCATTCAAAAGATGACACATTTGGACATTTTATAAAAATGTACGTTTCGCTCGTCCTTGAAACCTGACGGCTTCTTCATTTGTATTGATAACACATTTTGGATATATGACTGTCTGAGAGCATACAAGGTAAATTTATATATTCTAAAAGTATGTCCACTCATCACACTAGCTAGCTTAAGATATTAGAGTATTGAACTTATTTTACTTTTAGATGCTTACATAGAAATTGCTCTCACGAAGATTCCTTTAAATACTCTTTCACATGCATAGAGGAGTACTCTTGAGCATGTGAGAGAGTACTTTTAAGGAAGGGCGGGCACGGGTACGGCGGGTAGGCGGGCACGGATAGACGGTTTTTTTTAAATCGTACCTTATCCGTCTCATACTCGTGCCCGTTGCGGGTACCACGGGTACAGATACGGGGGTACTCGGGCACAAGGGGTGGGTCCAAAGGTAGGGCGGGTACTCGGGTACTCGACTACTCAGGAACTGAAACCGTTATAATGATTTACTGAACCGTTATACCTATTTTCTTAACCTATTAAAAATAAATCCGAATTTAAAAATTAAAATCTAACCTATTTAAAATAAATTTAATTACTTCAATTATTCAAAAAAATAAAAATAACCTATTAATAATAAATCCGAATTTAAAAATTAAAATCTAACCTATTTAAAATAAATATAATTACTTCATATATTCAAAAAAAATAAAAATAACCTATTTTCTTAACCTATTAAAAATCAATCCGAATTTAAAAATTAAAATCTAACCTATTTAAAATAAATCTAATTACTTCATATATTCAAAAAAATAAAAATAACCTATTTTCTTAACCTATTAAAAATAAATCCGAATTTAAAAATTAAAATCTAACCTATTCAAACCAAATCTAATTACTTCACATATTCAAAAAAATAAAAATAATCTATTTTTTAACCTATTAAAAATAAATCTGAAGATAAAAATTAAAATTTAACATATTCTAACAAATCTAATTACTTAACATTCAATAAATCTACCATAAACTAAATTTACTCTATAAAAAAATTTAATATAACATGAAATAAATATAACCTTTAAATCTCACGGAAAAATCTTGCGGGAGACGCCGAACTTCGTAATTTCAATACCTTCGTAATTCCGTGATCGTATTTTTATACTATATTTTTTGGAACAATAAATTTAAAAATTGAGAATAATATTATATTGAGAGAATAAAAGATTGAGA
>CAXKVV010000060.1:0-30605 GCA_964058805.1 Schoenoplectus triqueter | reverse complement strand
GCGCTCCCGGACACGTTTTCGGCGGTGCGGAGGGCGTCGGGTCCCGTTTTCATGTTTTGCGCTCCCGGACACGTTTTCGGCGGTGCGGAGGGCGTCGGGTCCCGTTTTCATGTTTTGCGCTCCCGGACTCGTTTTCGGCGGTTCCGAGGGCGTCAGGTCCCGCTTTCATATTTTGCGCTCCCGGACTGATTTGCGGCAGTGCGGAGGGCGTCGGGTCCCGTTTTCTTGTTTTGCGCTCCCGGACTCGTTTTGGGCGGTGCGGAGGGCGTCGGGTCCCGTTTTCATGTTTTGCGCTCCCGGACTCGTTTTCGGCGTTTCCGAGGGCGTCGGGTTCCGTTTTCATGTTTTGCGCTCCCGGACACGTTTTCGGCGGTGCGGAGGGCGTCGGGTCCCATTTTAATGTTTTGCGCTCCCGGACACGTTTTCGGCGGTGCCGAGGGCGTCGGGTCCCATTTTCATGTTTTGCGCTCCAAGACTCGTTTTCGACGGTACAGACGGCGTCGGGTCCCGTTTTCATGTTTTGCGCTCCCGGACTCGTTTTCGGCGGTTCCGAGGGCGTCAGGTCCCGCTTTCATATTTTGCGCTCCCGGACTGATTTGCGGCAGTGCGGAGGGCGTCGGGTCCCGTTTTCATGTTTTGCGCTCCCAGACTCGTTTCCGAGGGCGTCGGGTCCCGTTTTCATGTTTTGCACTCCCGGACACGTTTTCGGCGGTGCGGAGGGCGTCGGGTCCCATTTTAATGTTTTGCGCTCCCAGACACATTTTCGGCGGTGCGGAGGGCGTCGGGTCCCCCTTTCTTATTTTGCGCTCCCGGACTGATTTTGCGGCGGTTCCGAGGGCGTCGGGTCCCCCTTTCTTATTTTGCGCTCCCGGACTGAGTTTCGGCGGTGCGGAGGGCGTCGTGTCCTATTTTCATATTTTGCGCTCCCGGACTCATTTTCGACGGTTCCGTGGGCTTCGGGTCCCGTTTTCAAGTTTTGCGCTCCCGGACTCGTTTCGGCGGTTCCGAGGGCGTGGGGTTCCGTTTTCATGTTTTGCTCTCCCGGACACGTTTTCGGCGGTTCGGAGGGCGTCGGGTCCCCTTTTAATGTTTTGTGCTCCCGGACACATTTTCGGCGGTGCGGAGGGCGTCTGGTCCCATTTTAATGTTTTGCGCTCCCGGACACATTTTCGGCGGTGCCGAGGGCGTCGGGTCCCATTTTCATGTTTTGCGCTCCAAGACTCGTTTTCGACGGTACAGACGGCGTCGGGTCCCGTTTTCATGTTTTGCGATCCCGGACTCGTTTTCGGCGGTTCCGAGGGCGTCAGGTCCCGCTTTCATATTTTGCGCTCCCGGACTGATTTGCGGCAGTGCGGAGGGCGTCGGGTCCCGTTTTCATGTTTTGCGCTCCCAGACTCGTTTCCGAGGGCGTCGGGTCCCGTTTTCATGTTTTGCACTCCCGGACACGTTTTCGGCGGTGCGGAGGGCGTCGGGTCCCATTTTAATGTTTTGCGCTCCCAGACACATTTTCGGCGGTGCGGAGGGCGTCGGGTCCCCCATTCTTATTTTGCGCTACCGGACTGATTTTGCGACGGTTCCGAGGGCATCGGGTCCCCCTTTCTTATTTTGCGCTCTCGGACTGATTTTGCGGCGGTTCCGAGGGCGTCGGGTCCCCCTTTCTTATTTTGCGCTCCCGGACACGGTTTCGGCGGTGCGGAGGGCGTATGGTCCTATTTTCATATTTTGCGCTCCCGGACTCGTTTTCGACGGTTCCGTGGGCGTCGGGTCCCGTTTTCAAGTTTTGCGCTCCCGGACTCGTTTTCGGCGGTTCAGAGGGCGTCGAGTCCCGTTTACATGTTTTGCGCTCCCGGACACGTTTTCGGCGGTTCAGAGGGCGTCGGGTCCCGTTTTAATGTTTTGCGCTCCCGGACACATTTTCGGCGGTGCGGAGGGCGTCGGGTCCCATTTTCATGTTTTGCGCTCCAAGACTCATTTTCGACGGTACAGACGGCGTCGGGTCTCGTTTTCATGTTTTGCGCTCCCGGACTCGTTTTGGGCGGTGCGGAGGGCGTCGGGTCCCGTTTTCATGTTTTGCGCTCCCGGACTCGTTTTCGGCGTTTCCGAGGGCGTCGGGTACCGTTTTCATGTTTTGCGCTCCCGGACACGTTTTCGGCGGTGCGGATGGCGTCGTGTCCCTTTTAATGTTTTGCGCTCCCGGAGACATTTTCGGCGGTGCGGAGGGCGTCGGGTCCCGTTTTCATGTTTTGCGCTCCCGGACTCTTTTTCGGCGGTTCCGAGGGCGTCAGGTCCCACTTTCATATTTTGCGCTCCCGGACTGATTTGCGACGGTGCGGAGGGCGTCGGGTCCCGTTTTCATGTTTTGCGCTCCCGGACTCGTTTTCGGCGATGCGGAGGGCGTCGGGTCCCGTTTTCAAGTTTTGCGCTCCCGGACACGTTTTCGGCGGTGCGGAGGGCGTCGGGTCCCGTTTTCATGTTTTGCGCTCCCGGACTCGTTTTCGGCGGTGCGGAGGGCGTCGGGTCCCGTTTTCATGTTTTGCGCTCCCGGACTCGTTTTCGGCGGTTCCGAGGGCGTCCGGTCCCGCTATCATATTTAGCGCTCCCGGACTGATTTGCGGCGGTGCGGAGGGCGTCGGGTCCCGTTTTCATGTTTTGCGCTCCCGGACTCGTTTTCGGCGGTTCCGGGCGTGTCGAGTGTCGTTTTCTTGATTTGCGCTTCCGGACTCTTTTTCGGCGGTTCCAAGGGCGTCGGGTCTCTTTTTCATGTTTTGCGCTCCCGAAATCGTTTGAGGCAGTGCGGAGGGCGTCGGGTCTTGTTTTCATGTTTTGCGCTCCCGGACACGTTTTCGGCGGTGCGGAGGGCGTCGGGTCCCATTTAAATGTTTTGCGCTCCCGGACACATTTTCGGCGGTGCGGAGGGCGTCGGGTCCCATTTTCATGTTTTGCGCTCCAAGACTCGTTTTCGACGGTACAGACAGCGTCGGGTCCCGTTTTCATGTTTTGCGCTCCCGGACTCGTTTTCGGCGGTTCCGAGGGCGTTCGGTCCCGCTTTCATATTTTGCGCTCCCGAACTGATTTGCGGCGGTGCGGAGGGCGTCGGGTCCCGTTTTCATGTTTTGCGCTCCTAGACTCGTTTTCGGGGGTTCCTAGGGCGTCGGGTCCCGTTTTCATGTTTTGCGCTCCCGGACTCGTTTTCGGCGGTTCCGGGCGTGTCGAGTCTCGTTTTCTTGATTTGCGCTTCCGGACTCGTTTTCGGCGGTTCCGAGGGCGTCGGGTCTCGTTTTCATTTTTTGCGCTCCCGAAATCGTTTGAGGCCGTGCGGAGGGCGTCGGGTCCCGTTTTCATGTTTTGCGCTCCCGGACACGTTTTCGGCGGTGCGGAGGTCGTCGGGTCCCGTTTTCATGTTTTGCGCTCCCGGACACGATTTTGGCGGTGCGGAGGGCGTCGGGTCCCGTTTTCATGTTTTGCGCTCCCGGACTTGTTTTCGGCGTTTCCGAGGGCGTCGGGTCCAGTTTTCATGTTTTGCGCTCCCGGACTCGTTTTCGGCGGTGCGGAGGGCGTCAGGTCCGGTTTTCATGTTTTGCGCTCCCGGACACGTTTTCGGCGGTGCGGAGGGCGTCGGGTCCTATTTTAATGTTTTGCGCTCCCGGACACATTTTCTGCGGTGCGGAGGGCGTCGGGTCCCATTTTCATGTTTTGCGCTCCCGGACACATTTTCGGCGGTGCGGAGGGCGTCGGGTCCCCCTTTCTTATTTTGCGCTCCCGGACTGATTTTGCGGCGGTTCCGAGGGCGTCGGGTCCCGTTTTCATGTTTTGCACTCCCGGACTCGTTTTCGGCGGTGCGGAGGGCGTCGGGTCCCGTTTTCATGTTTTGCGCTCCCGGACTCGTTTTCGGCGGTTCCGAGGGCGTCAGGTCCCGCTTTCATATTTTGCGCTCCCGGACTGATTTGCGGCAGTGCGGAGGGCGTCGGGTCCCGTTTTCATGTTTTGCGCTCCCGGACTCATTTTCGGCGGTGCGGAGGGCGTCGGGTCCCGTTTTCATGTTTTGCGCTCCCGAACACGTCTTCGGCGGTGCGGAGGGCGTCGGGTCCCGTTTTCATGTTTTGCGCTCCCGGACTCGTTTTCGGCGGTGCGGAGGGCGTCGGGTCCCGTTTTCATGTTTTGCGCTACCGGACACGTTTTCGGCGGTGCGGAGGGCGTCGGGTCCCGTTTTCATGTTTTGCGCTCCCGGACACGTTTTCGGCGGTGCGGATGGCGTCGGGTCCCGTTTTCATGTTTTGCGCTCCCGGACACGTTTTCGGCGGTGCGGAGGGCGTCGGGTCCCGCTTTCATGTTTTGCGCTCCCCGACTCGTTTTCGGCGTTTCTGGGCGTGTCGGGTCTCGTTTTCTTAATTTGCGCTCCCGGACACGTTTTCGGCGGTGCGGAGGGCGTCGGGTCCCGCTTTCATATTTTGCGCTCCCGGACTGATTTGCGGCGGTGCGGAGGGCGTCGGGCACCGTTTTCATGTTTTGCGCTCCCAGACTCGTTTTCGGCGGTTCCTAGGGCGTCGGGTCCCGTTTTCATGTTTTGCGCTCCCGGACTCGTTTTCGGCGGTTCCGGGCGTGTCGAGTCTCGTTTTCTTGATTTGCGCTTCCGGACTCTTTTTCGGCGGTTCCGAGGGCCTCGGGTCTCGTTTTCATGTTTTGCGCTCCCGAAATCGTTTGAGGCAGTGCGGAGGGCGTCGGGTCCCGTTTTCATGTTTTGCGCTCCCGGACTTGTTTTCGGCGGTGCGGAGGGCGTCGGGTCCCGTTTTCATGTTTTGCGCTCCCGGACTCGTTTTCGGCCGTTTCGTGGGCGTTGGGTCCCGTTTTCATGTTTTGCGCTCCCGGACTAGTTTTCGGCGGTTCCGAGGGCGTCGGGTCCTGTTTTCATGTTTTGCGCTCCCGGACACGTTTTCGGCTGTGCGGAGGGCGTCGGGTCGCATTCTCATGTTTTGCGCTACCGGACTCGTTTTCGGCGGTTCCGAGGGCGTCGGGTCCCGTTTTCATGTTTTGCGCTCCCGGACACGTTTTCGGCGGTGCGGAGGGTGTCGGCTCCCATTTTCATTTTGTGCGCTCCCGGACTCGTTTTCGGCGGTTCCGAGGGCGTCGGGTCCCGTTTTCATGTTTTGCGCTCCCGGACTCGTTTTCGGCGGTTTCGGGCGTGTCGGGTCTCGTTTTCATGTTTTGCGCTCCCGGACTGATTTGCGGCGGTGCGGAGGGCATCGGGTCCCGTTTTCATGTTTTGCGCTCCCGGACTCGTTTTCGGCGATGCGGAGGGCGTCGGGTCTCGTTTTCATGTTTTGCGCTCCCGGACACGTTTTCGGCGGTGAGGAGGGCGTCGGGTCCCGTTTTCATGTTTTGCGCTCCCGGACTCGTTTTCGGCCGTGCGGAGGGCGTCGGGTCCCGTTTTCATGTTTTGCGCTCCCGGGCTCGTTTTCGGCGGTTTCGTTGGTGTCGGGTCCCGTTTTCATGTTTTGCGCTCCCGGACTCGTTTTCGGCGGTTCCGGGCGTGTCGGGTCTCGTTTTCTTGATTTGCGCTTCCGGACTCGTTTTCGGCGGTTCCGAGGGCGTCGGGTCTCGTTTTCATGTTTTGCGCTCCCAAAATCGTTTGAGGCAGTGCGGAGGGCGTCTGGTCCCGTTTTCATGTTTTGCGATCCCGGACACGTTTTCGGCGGTGCGGAGGGCGTCGGGTCCCGTTTTCATGTTTTGCGCTCCCGGACACGTTTTCAAGGGTGCGGAGGGCGTCGGGTCCCGTTTTCATGTTTTGCGCTCCCGGACTCGTTTTCGGCGGTTCCGAGGGCGTCAGGTCCCGCTTTCATATTTTGCGCTCCCGGACTGATTTGCGGCAGTGCGGAGGGCGTCGGGTCCCGTTTTCTTGTTTTGCGCTCCCGGACTCGTTTTGGGCGGTGCGGAGGGCGTCGGGTCCCGTTTTCTTGTTTTGCGCTCCCGGACTCGTTTTCGGCGTTTCCGAGGGCGTCGGGTTCCGTTTTAATGTTTTGCGCTCCCGGACACGTTTTCGGCGGTGCGGAGGGCGTCGGGTCCCATTTTAATGTTTTGCGCTCCCGGACACTTTTTCGGCGGTGCCGAGGGCGTCGGGTCCCATTTTCATGTTTTGCGCTCCATGACTCATTTTCGACGGTACAGACGGCGTCGGGTCCCGTTTTCATGTTTTGCGCTCCCGGACTCGTTTTCGGCGGTTCCGAGGGCGTCAGGTCCCGCTTTCATATTTTGCGCTCCCGGACTGATTTGCTGCAGTGCGGAGGGCGTCGGGTCCCGTTTTCATGTTTTGCGCTCCCAGACTCGTTTCCGAGGGCGTCGGGTCCCGTTTTCATGTTTTGCGCTCCCTGACACGTTTTCGGCGGTGCGGAGGGCGTCGGGTCCCATTTTAATGTTTTGCGCTCCCGGACACATTTTCGGCGGTGCGGAGGGCGTCGGGTCCCCCTTTCTTATTTTGCGCTCCCGGACTGATTTTGCGGCGGTTCCGAGGGCGTCGGGTCCCCCTTTCTTATTTTACGCTCCCGAACACGGTTTCGGCGGTGAGGAGGGCGTCGGGTCCCGTTTTCATGTTTTGCGCTCCCGGACTCGTTTTCGGCCGTGCGGAGGGCGTCGGGTCCCGTTTTCATGTTTTGCGCTCCCGGGCTCGTTTTCGGCGGTTTCGTTGGTGTCGGGTCCCGTTTTCATGTTTTGCGCTCCCGGACTCGTTTTCGGCGGTTCCGGGCGTGTCGGGTCTCGTTTTCTTGATTTGCGCTTCCGGACTCGTTTTCGGCGGTTCCGAGGGCGTCGGGTCTCGTTTTCATGTTTTGCGCTCCCAAAATCGTTTGAGGCAGTGCGGAGGGCGTCGGGTCCCGTTTTCATGTTTTGCGCTCCCGGACTTGTTTTCGGCGGTGCGGAGGGCGTCGGGTCCCGTTTTCATGTTTTGCGCTCCCGGACACGTTTTCGGCGGTGCGGAGGGCGTCGGGTCCCGTTTTCATGTTTTGCGCTCCCGGACTCGTTTTCGGCCGTTTCGTGGGCGTTGGGTCCCGTTTTCATGTTTTGCGCTCCCGGACTAGTTTTCGGCGGTTCCGAGGGCGTCGGGTCCTGTTTTCATGTTTTGCGCTCCCGGACACGTTTTCGGCTGTGCGGAGGGCGTCGGGTCGCATTCTCATGTTTTGCGCTACCGGACTCGTTTTCGGCGGTTCCGAGGGCGTCGGGTCCCGTTTTCATGTTTTGCGCTCCCGGACACGTTTTCGGCGGTGCGGAGGGTGTCGGCTCCCATTTTCATTTTGTGCGCTCCCGGACTCGTTTTCGGCGGTTCCGAGGGCGTCGGGTCCCGTTTTCATGTTTTGCGCTCCCGGACTCCTTTTCGGCGGTTCCGGGCGTGTCGGGTCTCGTTTTCATGTTTTGCGCTCCCGGACTGATTTGCGGCGGTGCGGAGGGCATCGGGTCCCGTTTTCATGTTTTGCGCTCCCGGACTCGTTTTCGGCGATGCGGAGGGCGTCGGGTCTCGTTTTCATGTTTTGCGCTCCCGGACACGTTTTCGGCGGTGAGGAGGGCGTCGGGTCCCGTTTTCATGTTTTGCGCTCCCGGACTCGTTTTCGGCCGTGCGGAGGGCGTCGGGTCCCGTTTTCATGTTTTGCGCTCCCGGGCTCGTTTTCGGCGGTTTCGTTGGTGTCGGGTCCCGTTTTCATGTTTTGCGCTCCCGGACTCGTTTTCGGCGGTTCCGGGCGTGTCGGGTCTCGTTTTCTTGATTTGCGCTTCCGGACTCGTTTTCGGCGGTTCCGAGGGCGTCGGGTCTCGTTTTCATGTTTTGCGCTCCCAAAATCGTTTGAGGCAGTGCGGAGGGCGTCTGGTCCCGTTTTCATGTTTTGCGATCCCGGACACGTTTTCGGCGGTGCGGAGGGCGTCGGGTCCCGTTTTCATGTTTTGCGCTCCCGGACACGTTTTCAAGGGTGCGGAGGGCGTCGGGTCCCGTTTTCATGTTTTGCGCTCCCGGACTCGTTTTCGGCGGTTCCGAGGGCGTCAGGTCCCGCTTTCATATTTTGCGCTCCCGGACTGATTTGCGGCAGTGCGGAGGGCGTCGGGTCCCGTTTTCTTGTTTTGCGCTCCCGGACTCGTTTTGGGCGGTGCGGAGGGCGTCGGGTCCCGTTTTCTTGTTTTGCGCTCCCGGACTCGTTTTCGGCGTTTCCGAGGGCGTCGGGTTCCGTTTTAATGTTTTGCGCTCCCGGACACGTTTTCGGCGGTGCGGAGGGCGTCGGGTCCCATTTTAATGTTTTGCGCTCCCGGACACTTTTTCGGCGGTGCCGAGGGCGTCGGGTCCCATTTTCATGTTTTGCGCTCCATGACTCATTTTCGACGGTACAGACGGCGTCGGGTCCCGTTTTCATGTTTTGCGCTCCCGGACTCGTTTTCGGCGGTTCCGAGGGCGTCAGGTCCCGCTTTCATATTTTGCGCTCCCGGACTGATTTGCTGCAGTGCGGAGGGCGTCGGGTCCCGTTTTCATGTTTTGCGCTCCCAGACTCGTTTCCGAGGGCGTCGGGTCCCGTTTTCATGTTTTGCGCTCCCTGACACGTTTTCGGCGGTGCGGAGGGCGTCGGGTCCCATTTTAATGTTTTGCGCTCCCGGACACATTTTCGGCGGTGCGGAGGGCGTCGGGTCCCCCTTTCTTATTTTGCGCTCCCGGACTGATTTTGCGGCGGTTCCGAGGGCGTCGGGTCCCCCTTTCTTATTTTACGCTCCCGAACACGGTTTCGGCGGTGCGGACGGCGTCGGGTCCCATTTTCATATTTTGCGCTCCCGGACTCGTTTTCGACGGTTCCGTGGGCGTCGGGTCCCGTTTTCAAGTTTTGCGCTCCCGGACTCATTTTCGGCGGTTCAGAGGGCGTCGGGTCCCTTTTTCATGTTTTGCGCTCCCGGACACATTTTCGGCAGTGCGGAGGGCGTCGTGTCCCATTTTCATGTTTTGCGCTCCAAGACTCGTTTTCGACGGTACAGACGGCGTCGGGTCCCGTTTTCATGTTTTGCGCTCCCGGACTGATTTGCGGCGGTGCGGAGGGCGTCGGGTCCCGTTTTCATGTTTTGCGCTCCCAGACTCGTTTTCGGCGGTTCCTAGGGCGTCGGGTCCCGTTTTCATGTTTTGCGCTCCCGGACTCGTTTTCGGCGGTTCCGGGCGTGTCGAGTCTCGTTTTCTTGATTTGCGCTTCCGGACTCGTTTTCGGCGGTTCCGAGGGCGTCGGGTATCGTTTTCATGTTTTGCGCTCCCGAAATCGTTTCAGGC
This sequence comes from Schoenoplectus triqueter, assembly GCA_964058805.1. NCBI lineage: Eukaryota > Viridiplantae > Streptophyta > Magnoliopsida > Poales > Cyperaceae > Schoenoplectus > Schoenoplectus triqueter. Next base: position 21,334 of record CAXKVV010000060.1, on the reverse strand, counting down.
AGTGCGGAGGGCGTCGGGTCCTGTTTTCATGTTTTGCGCTCCCGGACTCGTTTTCGGCGGTGCGGAAGGCGTCGGGTCCCATTTTAATGTTTTGTGCTCCCGGACTCTTTTTCGGCGGTTCCGAGGGCGTCGGGTCCTGTTTTCATGTTTTGCGCTCCCGAACACATTTTCGGCTGTGCGGAGGGCGTCGGGTCCCGTTTTCATGTTTTGCGCTCCCGGACACGTTTTCAGCGTTGCGGAGGGTGTCGGCTCCCATTTTCATGTTTTGCGGTCCCGGACTCGTTTTCGGCGGTTTCGAGGGCGTCGGGTCCCGTTTTCATGTTTTGCGCTCCCGGACACGTTTTCGGCGGTGCGGAGGGCGTCGGGTCCCGTTTTCATGTTTTGCGCTCCCGGACTCGTTTTCGGCGGTTCCGGGCGTGTCGGGTCTCGTTTTCTTGATTTGTGCTTCCGGACTCGTTTTCGGCGGTTCCGAGGGCGTCGGGTCTCGTTTTCATGTTTTGCGCTCCCGAAATCGTTTGAGGTAGTGCCGAGGGCGTCGGGTCCCGTTTTCATGTTTTGCGCTCCCGGACTCGTTTTCGGCGGTTCCGAGGGCGTCGGGTCCCCCTTTCTTATTTTGCGCTCCCGGACTGATTTTGCGGCGGTTCCGAGGGCGTCGGGTCCCCCTTTCTTATTTTGCGATCCCGGACACGGTTTCGGCGGTGCGGAGGGCGTCGTGTCCCATTTTCATATTTTGCGCTCCCGGACTCGTTTTCGACGGTTCCGTGGGCGTCGGGTCCCGTTTTCAAGTTTTGCGCTCCCGAACTCGTTTTCGGCGGTTCCGAGGGCGTCGGGTTCCGTTTTCATCTTTTGCTCTCCCGGACACGTTTTCGGCGGTGCGGAGGGCGTCGGGTCCCCTTTTAATGTTTTGCGCTCCCGGACACATTTTCGGCGGTGCGGAGGGCGTCTGGTCCCATTTTAATGTTTTGCGCTCCCGAACACATTTTCGGCGGTGCCGAGGGCGTCGGGTCCCATTTTCATGTTTTGCGCTCCAAGACTCGTTTTCGACGGTACAGACGGCGTCGGGTCCCGTTTTCATGTTTTGCGCTCCCGGACTCGTTTTCGGCGGTTCCGAGGGCGTAAGGTCCCGCTTTCATATTTTGCGCTCCCGGACTGATTTGCGGCAGTGCGGAGGGCGTCGGGTCCCGTTTTCATGTTTTGCGCTCCCAGACTCGTTTCCGAGGGCGTCGGGTCCCGTTTTCATGTTTTGCACTCCCGGACACGTTTTCGGCGGTGCGGAGGGCGTCGGGTCCCATTTTAATGTTTTGCGCTCCCAGACACATTTTCGGCGGTGCGGAGGGCGTCGGGTCCCCCTTTCTTATTTTGCGCTCCCGGACTGATTTTGCGGCGTTTCCGAGGGCGTCGGGTCCCCCTTTCTTATTTTGCGCTCCCGGACTGATTTTGCGGCGGTTCCGAGGGCGTCGAGTCCCCCTTTCTTATTTTGCGCTCCCGGACACGGTTTCGGTGGTGCGGAGGGCGTATGGTCCTATTTTCATATTTTGCGCTCCCGGACTCGTTTTCGACGGTTCCGTGGGCGTCGGGTCCTGTTTTCAAGTTTTGCGCTCCCGGACTCGTTTTCGGCGGTTCAGAGGGCGTCGGGTCCCGTTTACATGTTTTGCGCTCCCGGACACGTTTTCTGCGGTGCGGAGGGCGTCGGGTCCCGTTTTAATGTTTTGCGCTCCCGGACACATTTTCGGCGGTGCGGAGGGCGTCGGGTCCCATTTTCATGTTTTGCGCTCCAAGACTCATTTTCGACGGTACAGACGGCGTCGGGTCTCGTTTTCATGTTTTGCGCTCCCGGACTCGTTTTGGGCGGTGCGGAGGGCGTCGGGTCCCGTTTTCATGTTTTGCGCTCCCGGACTCGTTTTCGGCGTTTCCGAGGGCGTCGGGTACCGTTTTCATGTTTTGCGCTCCCGGACACGTTTTCGGCGGTGCGGATGGCGTCGTGTCCCTTTTAATGTTTTGCGCTCCCGGAGACATTTTCGGCGGTGCGGAGGGCGTCGGGTCCTGTTTTCATGTTTTGCGCTCCCGGACTCTTTTTCGGCGGTTCCGAGGGCGTCAGGTCCCACTTTCATATTTTGCGCTCCCGGACTGATTTGCGACGGTGCGGAGGGCGTCGGGTCCCGTTTTCATGTTTTGCGCTCCCGGACTCGTTTTCGGCGATGCGGAGGGCGTCGGGTCCCGTTTTCAAGTTTTGCGCTCCCGGACACGTTTTCGGCGGTGCGGAGGGCGTCGGGTCCCGTTTTCATGTTTTGCGCTCCCGGACTCGTTTTCGGCGGTGCGGAGGGCGTCGGGTCCCGTTTTCATGTTTTGCGATCCCGGACTCGTTTTCGGCGGTTCCGAGGGCGTCCGGTCCCGCTTTCATATTTAGCGCTCCCGGACTGATTTGCGGCGGTGCGGAGGGCGTCGGGTCCCGTTTTCATGTTTTGCGCTCCCGGACTCGTTTTCGGCGGTTCCTAGGGTGTCGGGTCCCGTTTTGATGTTTTGCGCTCCCGGACTCGTTTTCGGCGGTTCCGGGCGTGTCGAGTGTCGTTTTCTTGATTTGCGCTTGTGCGACCCTTTTTCGCGCGCCGCCGCACCGCCGCCGGGCGATGGGTTCTGCGGAAGAAGGACACGGAGATCCCTCCCGAGCGTGCATCTGCTGGGTGTCGGCCGATTCTGCCGTTTAGAGATATTTGGATGCACATTCAGGGGGTTTTTAGTGATTGTGAGTTCTTGTAGATTCCGGTGGGCGCAAGCCCCCACCGTTAATTACCCTGGGCTACGAACCTCGAGGCACCTCTGGATCTTTGAAAGAGAGAAGCAAATAGTATAGTTAAAAGATGGTCAAGTGGTCGTCTAATTTCATAAAAAGGGGTCTACGGAAGATGAACCTACAAACAGATCGGTTCAATCTATGGAAGACAAACCTACAAACAGATCGGTTTTGTCCTATGGAGGACGAACCTACAAACAGATCGGTTCAGTCCATGCCACCTCGAGATGTAACCTTACCAACAGACCAGGTTAATCTCTTCATAGGGGGCTTGAGGTGAGTCTACATACAGACCGACTCGACCTCCGTTGATCTAGAAGATAAACCTACAAACAGACCGGTTCAATCTTAACTAGTCAACAACCAATCACACAAAATACAACTCGAAGCACTGAGCCGGTTGATCTTGAGGTTGGTGAATCAGGAGAAGGGTGGCTATGGCCCACGTATTTCTTCTCACTGATCTTCTAGATCATGAATTCGTAGCACTAAGCCGATTCATAAACCTAGGAAACACAATTGCACACAATGTCAAACCTGAAGCGCTGGGCCAGTTCAACATTGAGGCATGTGTTAGTGAAGGAACCTACCTACAGAACGGTTCACATTCACTGTTTTGTGGATGAATCTACCAACAGACCGATTCAATCTCACAGTCTCGGGAAATGAGTCAGGAGACAAACTCATCGACGGACGAGTTCAGTCTTGCCAGCTCAAATGGTCATGAATTACTTGTTCACGACACCGAGTCATTAAGATGTCACTTCGCTCGGACATCGTAATGTTCTTCTTCTTCAAAGTCGACATATCTCTCCATGCTGATGTCGTAGCTTTGGTCAATCTTCAGCGAGCGTCGAGATGTTCTTGTCTCAACTAATCATTCTACGTGTTGCATTACTTGTGCAAAATTACTATGTTGCCCTACACCTCTTGTGTGAGCGTATTCAATCATGAGTTACTTGCTCATGGCAGCGAGTCATTAAGATGTCACCTATCTAGGACATCATAATGTTCTTCTTCTTCAGAGTCGACATATATCTCCATGTTAGTATCGTAGCTCTGGTTATTCTTCATCAAGCGTCAAGATGTTCTTGTCTCGACATGTTCCTTCATGTTGCTATCAAAGCCTTATTCATCTCACGTCAAGATGTTCCTGTCTCGACGTATCTTATTATTCTTCATCAAGTGTCAAGATGTTCTTGTCTCGACATGTTCCTTCATGTTGCTATCAAAGCCTTATTCATCTCACGTCAAGATGTTCTTGTCTCAACATATCTTCTCATGTTGTCATTGCAACCTTAGTTATCCTCCGTCAAGGTGTTCTCGTCTTGACTAATCATTCTAAATGTCATATCATGTGTGCAAATATTCTTACGTGGCTCTACACTCCTTATGTGAGCATATTTATTCATTTCTAAAATGCACAAAGTCTATTGTATAATATCCTTCATTATCATGCATTTATTTATTATTATTATTATTATTATTATTATTATTATTATTATTATTATTATTATTATTATTATTATTTTTTTTTTTTTTTTATTTTTAAACTCTATTTTTCTATGTAGAAAATTATTTACAAAAATAATAGGAAAAGGGGGTTAGCTAATAACTAGAGTTTCATTTATATTTTTGGGATTTTTATAATAGCTAAAGCTAAAGTAGTAAAATTTTATTTTTTTATTATTTCTAAACTCTATTTATTCTGTAGAAAATCACTTACAAAAATAATAAAAAGTAAGATAGCTATGTTTTTTATTTATATTTTCAAAATGCTTATAATAGCTAAAGTAATAGAATTTTGTTATTATATTCTATTATATTGTAATACTATTCATTATGTAAGAATTATTTACAAAATTAAAAGATGGTTAGCTATACTATTTTACTATTATTATTTTCATTATTTTTTTTTTATTATTTTTTTTGTTTTATTTTTAATATCTATAATAGCTAAAAGAAATCATTACTAATATTTTATTCTATTTATTATACTATTCATTATATCCATTTTTTTATTATCTCTATTTATTATCTATAGAAAAGTATAAGATTTTTTTTTATTATTACTATTATTAGTTGGAAAATAGCTATAAGAGATGAAATTTAGTATACTTTTATTACAACTATTATTTTTATTTCATTTTATTCATCAAAAGTATTTTTATTATATATTTTTGTATAGAAATAACAAAAGTAATATAATTCATATTATAAAACTATATTATCATTTTTTATTATGAAAGAAAATGTATTTTACTATTTATTACCATGGTATTATATTTTTGTATATTTTGTGCTATTTATTTCTATTATTCTTTTTTTACAGAAAATATCAATATAATATCTATTATTATTATTATATTTTTTATTTATCAAAGGATATAGCTAACCTCATTATTTATTATAGCATATTACTATCATCATTATTGTTTCATGGAAAATCACTTGAAAAATCACTAAAATATATCTAGTTATTACTTATGATTTTTATTTGTATTTTTGGAATTTTTATAGTATTTAAAGTGACAAGTCAAAGCTAAGTCAAACATATCAATATATGTGATGTATTTTGCTTTTAAATTGTTTTACTATGAGTATATTTTTAAAACTAGAATATTATTGCATAGAAAAATAATATGAAAAATAAGAAAATTTTAGAAACAAATTTGAGTTAATTTGGAGTTCAGGAGTATTTTCAAATGATTTATCTATTCTATATCATTACTATTATGTTATTATTTAATTATTGGGTCTAATCTGGGCCGTCAGATCTGCTCCAAGATTGGCGCCTAGTTTATTCAAATGTTTCATTTATACTTGGGCCGTTAGATCCAGTTGAGATACGTGTTTAATATATGTAAGGCCCAGATTATTTCCCGCTCGGATTTTTAAACTTTTGTTATATCTCATTCGTTGAAGAATCTTCAAGATTATCAAACGTTTCAATATTCGTGCGGGAGAGATTCTCCAAGCCTCCGACCTTGCGATGCTTTAGGATTAGTGCGAAATAGCGTTCCCGGCGACCGGAGCACCCCTTTTCCGATCAGATCAGTGCCCTAGCGTCGCCTTAATGCATGGAGTCCTTCTGTGGCGTCTGATCAAAGATCCATGCGTCGATTGACACTCGCATAGCAATGCCAGTTAGTGTACCAACTGGAACCGGTATCAAGGTCCTTTCTTCATCAAATTCATTGAATTCAATTGAAATTCTTGACAATTGTACAGCTATTAAGCATCGCCCTAGTATGTATGTGTAATCTAGGATGATTATAGGGCTTCTTGTGTGCTACTAATCGGGTTGAAGCACTTGTGCATCAAGAGTGTACAGTATTGACTGGTACCGATTTTTATTCTATTCCAATCTCGAGATGTTCATTGAATTGGTACAATTGATATACAACCCTCAGGCCTAAAGGCTCACCCAGTCTTGACTGGGGCCAGTGGCTCACTGAGGTCCTTGTTGAATTCAATTGATCACTGTGCCGGAAATAAACGATATACTAATCCTATCGAGCTAATACTTTGTTATAAGGTTTACACACTTTACATCATCCTTATTAACTATATAATCAAGTAATCAACGGATAAGAAGTTTCTAATTGTCAAACCTTGTTCAATCAAAGCCAAAGAAAGAAAGTGATTAATGGAAAGATTATGGCTCAATAACAAGAAACAGTAATCCTTTTTGTAAATTCTTCATGTTAATGATTAATCCAGGCCTAAAGGCTCTCCAATTATCTGGTAATTGGGCCAGTGGCTCACTGGATTCGATTGATTAGTATTAAATTGAAGTTATTCAATAGAAAACAGTATAAGAATGGAAGAAAGAGTGAATCTTAAAAAAAAAAGATAATAAAGGTGAAAAGAAACAAAATTAGCCATCTACTAAGTATAATTGGAAATTCAGAATTCAACTTTTATAGAGAAAAGGGCACAGGAAACACTAATCGAATCAATTTGTATAGTTTATTACCTTGAATTCCTTTTTACAGAAATGCAAATCAAACAAACTCTCTTTGCTACTCTTGCAATCTTTATCTCTCTCTCTCTTCTTTATGGTGTATGTGAGTATGTGTATGCTTCTGTTTTCTCTGCTCTTTTCCAAAAATTATCTCTGCTGGTACCAAATCTCGGTTTATATAGCACTAAATCAACCAATTAACTCAATTGCGATTGGTTGGATGTTTCTCACTCGGATTATCAGCCTGGATGCATCTCCACCATTCATTACATTCGCCTGGACGGTTAGGATCAAGTTGTGTTTGTTGTTGAATCACATAACCGTTTCTGGTACCGGCTTTGACTGCACCGTAATTCAGTTGACTTCAATTGAGCATGTATTCCAATTGTTCCTTGGCCCTCTCACTGCTAAATCGTATTTAAACACCCTCATCTTGTCGCCAGCATTCTTTTCTCCTTCAATTGCATAGTTCTTCACTCAACTTCTAAGCCGCATTCTTAACCCGTCTCTCCTCTTAGCTAAATTCACCATCTTTTACTCAATTGCTTTCTCGATCCATGTCAATTAGCATCGCCTTGATCTGAATAAGCTTCTTCACCATTCAATTCGGCCTCTAGAGTGTCTATTAGATCTGCCTTTTTGTCACCGTCTTTAGCAACTCTTCACCTTTAATCCTTCCTCTGGTTACATTGCTTTGCAATTGCTTATCAATTGGCGTCGCCTAAGCACAAGCAAGCTCCTTCCGTGCTCAATTTAGTATTTGAAGCACTCAATCGTATCTCTTTAGAAGTGTACCACCGCTGCTTCAACTCAAACCGTGGTAATCTTGTCCTTCAATTCTTCCTCCATTGTTATCCTTTGCTCTCACTCTCCTGATCGAAGTATTGATGCTTGCTATCTGTTTCGAAGCCTCTTGTAATGGTGAGACGCCATGGGAAGAAGCCAGCGATCGCGCGCGAGGAGAAGAGGAAGAAGAGAGAGCGGGGAGAATGCTCGACTGGGCTGGACGATCCAGGCGCACGTGCACCAAAGCGCCAGGGAGGAGTAGACCAGCGATTGGGAAAGCATACACCAGGTCCATCTCTTATCATACTCTCGATTTTAAATAGGCCACGTTGATTTAAATGAATAAGCTGAATAGACTTGGTTCATAGCCTAGTTATATGATTCTGTTTGCATTTCTGATTATTGGGTCCCACTTGTAAGGTTTGCAAGCTTAGGTCTATGGATCTGATTGATATTTGATTAGTGTAGCGATTAGAGTTAATAGGCTGAGGTGGCAAAGTTTGATTGGTTATTTATTTGATGAACAAGCGCTTAACACTAATGATCTGTTAATGACTGGATGATGTGGGCTTGTCCAGTAATGCCATGTGTATCACCTTGTGCTGATTTGTACCAATCAAATAGAGCCACCTGTAATTCCTGTGTATACTATGCAATGACATGGCACCAGTTAATGCGTGACACGTGGCACTCTGGTGGGACCCATTTGGTGGCTGTCTCAGCTGTGGTGGGACCCACTTGTTGACATGGACCAATGAGACAGTGCCATGTGGCACTGTCTGTCTGATGTGGCCGAGTGTGGTGCTGCCATATAGCATAGGGTCGGGTGAGGTGGCTGTACAGCATACTGCCACATGGCATATACAGATGATGTGGTGGTTTAAGGTGCTGCCATGTGTCTGTATTCCTTGTACTTGCTACTGATATGGACCAATGAATATGAGCCACCTGGCTCTGATAGTGTGACATGGCGGGTTGGCAGCCTGCCACGTGGCATACTGGTGGGGCCCACTTGTCAGTGACTCATACCAGGGTGGGGCCCACTTGCTGACATGGCCCAATGAGAGGCTGCCACGTGGCACACCCTCTCTCTTCGATTATTTTATGCCTCCTGTGTTTCTTGTACCCAGTTTGTACCCAGAGCTGTTATCATCCCCAATTTGCACCCAGAGTTGCTCTGATCAAATCTCAACCTTTGATTAATCCATTTATTCTGCTTTTATCTTCCCTGAATTTATTTTAATAGCTCCACTTATCCAAAAATCATGAAAATTTCACCAAAAATCCCTAAATTCATGATGATCATCCCTGTAATTTTTAATTCCATTTTTACCCCTCCTTCTCTGAATTAAAAATTCTTTTATCCATAAAACCCTATTATTCCTTATGAATTAATCCCTGATCTCAATTATAGCTCTGTGTCTCTGCCAATTATCTCCCTCTTGCAGAAACCACCCTAACTAAATACCAATTAGACTTATATTGATATTCATTAGGGCTTGATTTGATCAAATGCTGACTACTTATCAGCAATTAATACAAATCTAGACTTGATCAGGTGGTTGCTCCCAGCTTTGGCACCTGATCAGTCTTGTGAAATTGACTTTCAATCCCTTAACATGAGGGTGACTTGGTCAAAGAACTGACTACTTATCAGTAATTGACACAAATCAAAGCATGGTTAGGTGGTTGCTCGCAGCTTTGGCACCAGGTCAGCCTTGAAAGCAAAATCACATTTGGAATTTCTCATGACTAGTTGCATCAAAATGCTAGCTTGGCATTGACATCATTTCATGTAGCATAGGGATTATACTGCTTCAGCTCCTTTCTAGGGTTAGCTTCAAAGGCAGATTTCTAGGGTTCAATTCTGACTCCTTCAATAGGTCACTGAGGTGTGGGGTCCACCTGTCAGTGAAAATGGTCACATGGTGACTCATCAGATAGGCTATGTTGTTAGATTCATCTACAAGGGACTGCCAGGTGGGTCCCACTTGTCAGAGAAAATGTAATCAAATGGCTGACCCATCAGGAGATTTTCTCTCTCCTAAATCTCCCGAGGGTCAGCCACCTCGAATGAGTAGGAGGTGGTGGGGTATTTATATCCTCGTCATTCACCCTATTATTTCATTGTGGGATTAATGCTTAACCTCTGTTCCGGGTTGGTTAGCTTTCTTAGCAAAATAGGCTAGGTCCATGTCACTGGAGCTGCTCATAAGGGACTGCCGTGTGGGTCCCACTTGTCAGAAAAGATATAATCACATGGTGACACCCAAGAGGTCTCCTCTCTCCCTCAATCTTCTTGGGTGTCACTCATGCTGAGTGGATAGAGAATAGCGGGGTATTTATACTCTTCGCTTTGCGCTCAGTATTTCATTGTGGGACTAATGGATTTGTTCCGGGGTTATGCAGCGACCTTTCCTGATCAGTGGGCCACCTTTCCATTGCTCTCTCTCTTCTTCCCCCTTTCTTATGATTCATCATTAATCATCAGTTTATTTTATTTATTCATTTATTCATCCTTGAAACTTTTCAAGGGTAAACAAAGAGCCACCCACCAAGACGAGTCTTGAATGCTCGAAAGGCTTGTCTTGGTGCATTATTCCTTATTATTCATCACTTCATTTCTCATGACGTCTTCTCCTCTTCGGGTATTGTAGTTTCATCTCATGACGCTATTCCGCGTCGCCCCTTGAGTCATTATCATTCTTTTTACGAGGATCCTAGCGATTGGACTTCTCTCGTCTCAGCCACCCGAGCGACTCCTGTCTACCCGCGAGGCGGCGGTTTATTCTTCAGGGATGATCAGCCTCATGACATCATGCCCCTTCAGCCTCTAGGCGTTGCCTCTACGGCTCCTTTGACACATCTCCTGGGCAAGGAGATTATCGACGGGGAGGCTCACAGATGGACTACTGCTCCCTTCATCACTCCCTTGGAGTGCCATGGATATCAGCTAGAGTGGACCCGGTATGTGCTCATGCGGGAGGGGACTCTGCTCAGGCGAGCCGGGATATATGACTCGGTTTTCTTGTCGATGTTTCATTATCATATCGACACACCCTGGCTACGGGCCTTTTGTGAGAGGTGGAACTATTCCACCAACACTCTATTCATCGACGATCGGGAGCTGACTCCGACCCTCCTAGAGATACAGCAGTTGACCGGGCTGCCGATCTTCGGCCATTTCTATGACGAGTTTATGGTTTCACCCGCTGACTCGGGAGACCTCACTCGATTCCCGCCTTCTTTACAGAGGACTTATGAGATTTATTATCATCTACGGAGGGGATATCCCGGTGTTCCGTTCAGACATTGGATCGCCTATTTCACCGATCGGGTCCACACTCGCCCTACGGGTCTGGCTTCCACCAGAGATCCATTTGGTACAGGTCGGCTCGAGATTCATCACGACGGCCCTATCCCATCTCAGGATACCCTGTGTTCACATGACGTGGATCGGGAGACTTATTTGACAGCTTTCATCTCTTGGTGGATTTGCTACTTCTTATTACCTAGCTCTCCCGCATACATCATTCGGCCTTCGGTGTTCATTATGGCGAGCCTGATCGCGCGTGGCGACAGGATTTCTTTGGCCGTGCCTGTACTGGCCAACATTTATAGGTGCCTCCGCGGTCTGACTTCATCTCGTAGTCCTTCACAGTGCCAGGAGCTGATCCCGTGGCATCTGATTAGCGGATGGCTTCATTTACACTGGTCTGGCTCATATGATCCCGGCATGGCGGTCACGCTACGAGATCGTCTACCCTTATTGAGTGACTTAGCTGGGGTGCAGCCAGCTTCATTGACTCCAGAGGCTGCTCGGTATAGATTCTTCAGGAGTCGAGACCAACTGCGCTTCTCTCGAGACAGATCAGTGGCCCGTGGGACATCTAGGGTTGCTGACAGGATGGTGATTGACAGCAGGGTCCCCTCTTCTGACTCTTCTAGCATTCGAGCCAGGCCTATCGACTTGGAGCACCTGATCAGTATTCGTCAGGGCTTTCTTCCTCTCAGATTGGGCGATTATATGTTCATCGAGCCCTATTCGCCACATCGATGCGCACATCAGTTTGGCTTGGATCAGGATATTCCAGCGCCTCTTCTCCGCCCTATATCACTGGCGGCTGATTTGGAGGGTATCGGATGGTGCTACACTCACCTCTTCCGACTAGGCACGGGCACTCGCTATCAGATGGTATCCACCTCTAGGACTTCCACCTTCACGAGGCGTTATCAGCAGTGGTATTATGAGACCATTCGCTCTTACCAGTCGTATACTCCTCCGGTGGTCGTCCGGAGTACATGTCCGCGAGATGGTCAGCCTCTATTAGATGGCATCGTTTCGCGTGATCGCAGCCCTTTCCCGGCCATTGCCGCAGAGCCTGTCGACTTTCAGGGTTTAGACAGCCGGTTTTCTCATGCTCCTGTTAGGACCATTCTCACAGGTATGCTTCATCATCCCTTTAGGTTATTTCTTTTCGATAAGCCTTATCTCATTTCGACCAATTCTTCTTTGATTCAGAGCTGGCTTATGAGTATGATCATGCGGAGCCCGGGTTCTCAGTCCCTCGTCCACGAGTAGTCGGCGTTCATTTCCAGCCATATGTCGAGCCACCGGCTCCAGCTACCATGGGGAGAGATCGAGACGGCGCCTCTCAGCCGTCTTCTCCATCTTCTTTTCCTTCTCCCACTCCGGGTGATTCTCTCTACTGACTCGCCTATCCTTATTCAGGCGTACTTCATTTACATCTCTGATTAGGGTTTATTTTTCAGCTCGTGGGACATCTCCTGTGGAGGCCACCCAAGATGACATCATAGCAGATTTATCGGCGCCTGCGAACACTGCTATTCCAGGGTTTTGCACCGACCTTGCCGTCGCAGGTTCGTGTGCTTCATTTAATACTTAGTTGCCAGCATGCACTAGTATATTCTTACATGTAGATTTTACAGGCCCTGAGGCCGATGACATGGCATCTCCACACCGCTCGGAGTCTTTCTTTTACGACGGTCCTGCCTCACCGTCGATCTTATTGGTGCCTACCGGGGATGGTGACTCCTTTGATGTGGTTTTGGGGCCAGTGCTCACTCTTGTACGATCAGAGGAGGCTTCTTTAGAGCAGGAGAGTCCATTGGCTGTCGAGCCCGCAGGCGACGAGCCATTACTGATCGAGGGAGGGCCATCTCATGCTTCTTCATCTCCCGATGGACAGCCTCTCATGATCACAGATGGCAGAGTCTCGACTGAGCGGGTTGCAGTCGATGACGACTCAGAGTTGGATGAGAGCTGGCTTGTGGAGCAGCTATTTCACAGCCCAGAGACGGGGGTTCCGGCTAGTGAGGGTTTCATAGAGCCTCATGCCTCTCCCGGTACCTTATATTTCCTTTATCATTTGCCCGTATTTTATTTTTCATGTATTCATGCTTTTTATTTTATTTTGTAGCCGGGTCTAGTGCACCTGCAGGTCCTCCTGAGGCGGCCGATATCCTTGCCCCCGATTCAGTCCCGCCGGTCTCAGGCGACGGGGCGATAGGTTAGATCTTCTCTTCCTTCTATTTCTTCTTTGGTTATAACAATTTGTCTAACCCATTTATTTTACTTGCAGATGTTTCATCGAGGGATGTGCAGCTCGCCTTGGCCGCGCTGGCGGATGCACTCCGGGATACCTTCTTCGGAGGCTATCCGCTAGACTTCGAGATCCTGGACTCTCTGCCTAGTGGTTTCTCTTTTGATTGGTATGGGCTGATGCGGGATACCATCGCGCCAGCTCTACTCATTGCACCTCGTCTCGAGAGCACTTTCATTTCCAGGAGGTGTGAGGAGCTGCTCAGGGCTTACCAGGATGCGAGCTCTCTCGTATACCAGCACGAGTTGGAGATTCATGAGCTGCGCAGACACTTGGAGGCTGCTCGACTCCACTATCTTCAGCGGCTCTCTTCTTGTGCCACTCTCCGCTCCATGGGAGTTAGTGGTGGGCCCGCTCGACTGCTCGTGCAGGAGCTAGAGGACCACAGATTATCAGTAGAGGGCTTCTCTCGACATCTAGCAGGACGTCTCCCGGAGTTGCAGATTCATTCGAGCGCCCGAGATAGTGCCTTTGCTCAGTTCTTGGACTTCGAGGCAGCTTCGGAGGAGGATAGGCACTCCCTCCATACTCATTTAGAGACTATTAGCACTGTGCTATTAGAGTTGGAGTCCCGCTTTTTGGGCCCATAGACTGCACTTTCATTTTTTTCTCTTCTCCTTTTCTTTTACTATACTTGATATAGGATGCCTTGACATTTATCATTTTGATCTCTTGTTGTGGATGATGCTTGCTTCTATTATTATCCTTTCGTCGCTTCCTCTGCAGCGCGAGGAAGTATTTTATTGATTTCATGCTATGCACCTCCAATCTTATTTGTAAAAGCGCCCTATTACAACTGCTTCGCAGCGTCTAATCATAATAAAAGGAAAATCTTACAACATCCTATTACATTGATTCTATACATCATTTCTCTTTATTTATGGCAATACAAAACTCAAGTAACCGTGGTATTTTACGGATACCGAACCTGTCTGTATTGACCTCTAGGCCGGGTACAGAATAAACCCGTTTATCCCTTTATTACTGATGGATAAACTTACCAGTATCAATTGGATTATGGATGCAATTGATAACACCATTTTGTGGATGCTCCTTGTATATTTGATTGACGTTTATTTGTGGAAGCTCACCCACTCTCCCCTCATTTGTGCACCGTTGCGTGCGGAAGTGGAAACTCACATTCACTCATCTCCACTCAATTTGTTTTGTGGGTGTACTACCCTCAAACATCCATCACGCATCCCTGCGAGACAGGCTTTCATCGGGTAGGTCCGCTCTCCATGACCTGAGTCACTTCTTTAAGCGAATTACTTTATTTGACACTGAATGTCGGGCAAAAGCATAAACCCTTAGTCTGACCCCTCCATGATCTATTTTGGGATTAGAAACAGATCACCTCCTTGGGCGTATGGTACTTTTGCGGATGAATGTACCCAACCTAGTTTTTTTATATTTTAGCTACCCTCAAACATCCATCACGCATCCCTGCGAGACAGGCTTTCATCGGGTAGGTCCGCTCTCCATGACCTGAGTCACTTCTTTAAGCGAGCCGCTTTGTTTAACATGAAATGTCAGGTACAAGCGTAAACCCTTGATCTGACCCCTCCATGATATGTCGTGGGATCATGACACACCATTTCTTCGGGCGTGTGGTGCTTTTACGGATGAATGCACCCAACCTAGCTTTGTATAACACTCATGGTGTCGGGGACAAAGGTGGCAACCCCTTATTGAAAAGATTTTATTATTATTTTTTATTATCATTTTTTTTATGAGTAGAAAAATAGGTTTTTTATTGTTTTACATATATATATCCTTTTATTTTATCAGAAGAGAGCAGATTTTTTGTTATTAGTAATACATGTTACTAATAGTATGAGAGTTATTTATTCATATGCCCTCGGAAGCGACTACTTACTAGCCACCAATTTGCTCGACCTATCCCTTGGCTTGCGCCGCGGGCGACCAATATGAGCAACTTTCGTCACTGGGCAACAGATAGTTTGAGGGACAAACTGCAAACCCTGCCCATTTTTGTGTTTATTCTGTATCAAATGGACAAACCCAGTGGTATTTGTATTGTGGGCCCAAACACCAAAGCTCTCGCCTTACATTCTCGCGTGGTTTTGGCGTTGAATTCTCTTATTCTGTATTTTTTATTTTTATAGGGCTAAATGTGTTTGTGTGGTTTTGAATTTTTGGATGCATTCTATTTACAGATGCAAAAGTAGGGTTTTTGGGATTTTTATGCAAAAGTGGAGGTTAGACATAGGTTTGTGTTTCGTGCACGTGTGTGTAAACGAACACTTATTCCCTCCTTATTTATTTACAATAGATACTACTCGGTTGGCCCCGCTCCGGGCTATGTGTAGTACTTCTTCAGATATCGCCCATTAATCGGTGGCATGGGCCTTTCACCTTCATGGTCTATGAGTTGGTATGCGCCGCCCCCGTATACCTTCTCAATTACATATGGCCCTTCCCAATTCGGAGAGAATTTTGGGCCAATGTGCCGGCCAATGATCGGCCTCTTAAGGACAAGAACAAGCTCTCCTTGTTGAAATGCCCTGACTCGCGCCATTTTGTCATATGCCCTCGCCATTTTTGCCTGATATATTTCAAGGTTCTGCTGGGCTATTAACCTCTTCTCGTCCATGGCATCCAACTCGTCCAGTCTAAGTTGTTGGCATTCATCCATGGTCATATCATTTTGCATAGCCACCCGCAATGACGGTAGTTCCACCTCAAGAGGGAGGACGGCTTCAACCCCAAAAGCCAGAGAATACGGGGTAGCTTGCGTAGGCGTTCGGTATGTAGTTCGATAAGCCCATAATGCCTCCTGTAGACGATTATCCCAGTCTCGTTGGTTGCCGTCCACGGTCTTTTTCATAATGTTGATCAAGGTTTTGTTAAAGGCTTCGGCCAGGCCGTTGGCTCTCGGGTTATAAATGGACGAGAATCTCCAGTCGATGTTAAATTGCTCCGCCAGGGCATAGACTTTGGAGCTCTTAAAGGCCGTTCCATTATCAGATATTATTCGTTGCGGTGTACCGAATCGGTAAAGGATGTGCGTCTTAAAGAACTTAACCACATCGGATGCTTTAACTTCTTTGAGTGGAACGGCTTCGGCCCATTTCGTAAAATAATCCGTCGCCGCCAGGATGAACCGGTGACCTCTCGACGTCGGAGGGTCTATGGGCCCCACTATATCTGTGCCCCACATATTAAATGGCCAGGAGGCTACCGTGGGATGCAACGGGTTTGGCGCTTGATGTATAAAAGGGCCATGTATCTGGCACATGCGGCACTTCTTGGCGTGCTCTTCACAATCAGCCACCATCGTGGGCCAATAATATCCCATTCGCTTGATCTTCAACTTCATTTTTGGCCCAGACTGATGTGCTCCGCATAGCCCGGAATGAACTTCTTTCATAACCTGCCCGGCTTCAGGTCCTGATACACACCTTAGCCATAGTTGATCGTAAGACCTACGGTATAACGTGTTGCCCACATACGCATACCGTAGTACCCGTTTTCTTAGTTGATCAGCGATTCTTTTATCTTTGGGGAGGGTGCCATGCCGGAAATATTCGATGAACGGCTGTCTCCAATCATCGTTTTCAGTTATCATTGCTTCCTGGCATTCTATCTTTTCTAACCCAGCATTTTTATTATTCGCATCATCTGTTATTTGACACAATGATAATGGCCTCCTATTGCGGACGATGATGTGGATTTCTGGCTCTGTCGGTTCACCCAGCTCCTTGGCGAGTTTGGCCAACGCATCTGCTTCACCATTCACAGCCCTTGTGACCTTCTCAATGGACACGTACGGGATTTTCTTCATTAGTTCCATGGCCTTCTGGTGATATTGTATTAGTTCCGGCTTCAAGACCTTGTATTCGCCAATTATTTGATTTATTATCAACTGTGAATCCCCAAAGATGCGCACAGCCTTGATTTCCAGCTCCAGTGATAGCTCTAGTCCGGCGATAAGTGCCTCATACTCTGCTTCATTATTTGTACATGGTTCGGTTAAAGCTAGAGAATGTCGTATTATCCCGCCTTCCGGGGTTACGAAGACTAGTCCTGCGCCAGCTCGCACAGTTGGGACTCCCGGGCCCGCGATCGGCTTGATTGAAGAAGCACCATCAAAGTACATCTCCCATATAGGACTTCCTTCTTCAACATGTAGAGATTCTTCATCAGGGAAGTCACATT
The DNA here is from genome assembly GCA_964058805.1 of Schoenoplectus triqueter. NCBI lineage: Eukaryota > Viridiplantae > Streptophyta > Magnoliopsida > Poales > Cyperaceae > Schoenoplectus > Schoenoplectus triqueter. Next base: position 3,984 of record CAXKVV010000060.1, on the reverse strand, counting down.
TTAATGGGGAGTTATCTTGGATCGGGTGTGCAGCCAGGAAATCTGCTAGCGCCTGCCCCTTGATCGCCTTTTGCGGTGTATAGGTGATGTCGAACTCGGTGAGAATGATAGCCCACTTGGCCAGCCTCCCCGTCAGCATTGGCCGAGTCATCAGATATTTGAGAGGGTCCACCTTGGATATTAAAATGATTTTGTGGGCTAGCATGTAATGCCTCAATTTCTTCACCGCAAAGATTAGGGCTAAACAATGCTTCTCGATCGGTGAATACCCGTGTTCTGCCCCTACCATCATGCGACTTAGGTAATATAGCGCATTTTGATTACCATCCTAGTTCTCTTGTGCCAACAGGGCTCCCAAGGATCCATCTAGGGCGGTCGTGTATAATATGAGCTCCTTCCCGGGTATGGGCGCCGCCAATACTGGAGGGTTGAGTAGATATGCCTTGATTTCTTCAAAGGCTCGCTGGCACTCGCCGTCCCACTTAAACGGGATATTCTTCTTAGTCAGCCGGGTGAAGGGTTGGATTTTACCCGATAGGTTGGCTATGAACCGCCTGATGTACGCCAATTGCCCTTGCAAAGATCGCAATTGTTTTAAATTCTTTGGCGGGGATAGTTCAGTTATTGCTTTGATCTTGCCCGGGTCTATCTCAATTCCCCTGTGGCGTACTACAAACCCCAGAAATTTACCAGATGATACCATGAATGCGCATTTTAACGGGTTTAATTTAAGCGCATGTTCTCTTAGGCGGTTGAAGACGACCTCGAGGTATTGGAGGTGTTCTTCATATGACATGGCCTTGATGACTAAGTCGTCCACATAGCACTCGACTATTTTGTGGATCAGATCGTCGAATATCTTCGTCATCGCCCGTTGGTAGGTGGCTCCCGCATTTTTGAGCCCAAACGGCATGACTTTGTAACAATATATGCCAATTGGCGTGCGGAATGCCGTATGCTTCTCATCTTCTGGCGCCATTTTGATTTGATTATAGCCCGCATAACCGTCCATAAAGGAGAAGACTTCATAGGAGGATGTATGATCAATTATGATTTCGGTTACTGGGAGCGGGAAATCATCTTTAGGGCACGCCTTGTTCAAGTCCCGAAAGTCCACGCAAATGCGGATCTGCCCATTTTTCTTTTTAACCGGGACAATGCTAGCCACCCATTCTGGCGTTTCTTCTTCCCGTATGAAACCGGCGTCGATGAGTTTCTTTGTCTCCTCCACGACCTTCTCTTCGAGCTCTATTCTCATCCGCCTTGGCGCTTGTTTAATCGGCTTGAAGGTTGGATCAATTTTTAAGTAATGGACCGCCACGTTGGGATCTAATCCAGGCATCTCTTTATAACTCCAAGCGAAGCAGTCCATGTAATTTTTAAGGAACGTCTTCAACCTGTCAGCTACCTCTTCCGGCAAAGACGCGCTTATGAAGGTTGGTCGTGGGTCTTCCTCTGTCCCCAGATTAATTTCAGCTAACTCATCGACCGTATTAGGTTCCTTTTCTAGCTGCTTCAAAGCATTTTTCAAGACCGGGGTATTGTCCTCTTCTGTTTCATTATCTGGCATTTTAACAGAAGTCATGCAACAGCTTTCTTCTATACGGTACTCGTTGAGAGACCCTTCAAAACATACTGCGTCATCGCAGTTATACCCTAATCCCCGGGTGTATTTTATTTTACCGTCCAGGCCCAGGACTTTATTCTGGCCGCCATTCCAGAGTTCATCAAAGCGCTTGGCCTCGGCCTTGGATATGTCTCTCAGACATTTTGCCCTTTTTGCCAATTTATATAGCTCCTTTCCAAAGGGATGGGATGCAGCGTCATCGCTCGTTGCATTCTCCGATTCTTGTTCTATCACCCATTTTTTCCAAGTGTTGTGATCAGGGTTCTTCAGAGACTGGGTTGAATCGCTCTGATAGAAAATTATAGCTTTGTGGATGATAGTTCTCCCTTTGATGCGCTCTACCTTTGCCGGCACAACAAAGGTCTTTAGGGTTTGGATGTGGTTCACCTCCCTTGGTATAAGGTCTTTAAAATGCCTTTCGGGGACCACAGTAATCTCTAACGCTGCCATCTCTTCTTCTATCTCAATATTCATGACCGAGTTGGAGCGGTAGATTTCTTTGATAGGCTTTCGTCTCGCAACCTTAAGTTTGCTAGGTACGGGAGTGTGCGAGATCGTATAAGCCACCCCTTTGCCCTTATTATTCAAGTTATGCGGAGCTGGGTCTTGTTGAAAGCTCTTCGGGAGTTGGATCGTCCCGTTTCTATGCCCTTCTTCTATGAGGTCTTTGAATACCCAGCATTCTTCAATTGTATGGCCCAATATGCGATGATAAGGGCAGAATTCGCCTTCGCCGGCTCTTTCTATGTCTGCGGGTCGCTTACAAACGGGAAGTGTCAACCCGCTCTTTAAGGCCTGCTCAAATATCCGAGCTGTTTTATTTTTCAGGAAAGAGTATGGTTTACTCTTCTTGACTTTAAGGGTTTGCATGACGGTCGATTGCTTAGCTTTCATTTCTTCCCCCTTTGATTCATCTACTATGACAATTACCCGTTTGCCGCTATCGGGTGTTTGTCTTTCGGGGGTCCCGGAACGGGGTTCGCTCGTCACCTCTTTGAGTAGCTCGGAGTTATAAATCGCGGTTTGCAGGTTCTCAATCATTATCATGATTTCATTGTGTTTCACCTTGATATCCTGCATCACTTCCCATTGTTCAGACACCTCTCTTCTATTATTTTCAACCTGGTGCCTTATTTCGTCGATCGCATTCCAGACGCGACCTTCAAAATTTTCCCGCCATGAACGCTCTTCATTTATAGGCCTCGGCCTAACCGGGTTATCCCTTCCGCTACTGGGTCCCGTGTTGATCATATATGACTCCTCACTTTCATTATCTGTTTCGGGCCCTTTATATGGCTTCTTGAGGATGTGATAAATGATCTCTTCGTCAGACTCCTCTTCCCAGGGTTGACGATCATGGCCAGACTCTTCTCCCGAGGTGGTATTGCCCGGGTTGTTGGAATCTTCGGAATCTTCTCCCGAAGTTGCTTCTATGATCTGAATTTGAGGGGTGTTGGCAGGCTTAAAATTGAAAATGACCTCCTCTTCAGAATCACTTGCATTGATTTCGCTCGGTTTTATTTGGGCCTTATACGCAGCCACCTGTTTGAAGCGGAAGGTTGCTTCCTCACCCGACTTTCTTCTGGGTCTTTGGGCTCGAGCACCTCGGGGTTTAATATTAAATTTGACCTCTTCTTCTTCTCCAGATGAGGTATCAAATTTAGGGCCTTTGTTGAAGGGTTTCTGACCTGCTTTTGTTATAGGCCGGCTTGGCGCCACAGCGGATTTAGGCAGAAAATACTGGGCGTCATTGAACTTAATCTCATGCACCCCGAATGGTTTGACATCTCCGTCAATTCTCTTTTGCTTACCATTCTCAATATATTTCAGGCATTGGTGCAGAGTAGAGGGTATGACTTGGTTACTATGAAGCCACGGGCGACCCAGCAACGCCCGATAAGAGGTTTCAGCGTCAATGACATAGAATTTAGTAGGCGCTTTTAGGCTTCCGCACTGCAGGTTCAGAGTTATAGCTCCCAGGGCCTTTTGGGAGTTTTGGTTAAAGCCATGAATAATCACCTTTTCATCAGATAGATTCTTCACATCTAAGGTGATGGTCTTTAGAGTTTTGAGCGGCATGATATTGATCGAAGACCCTGCGTCGACCAAGATGCGGCCAATCTTTTGCCCTCCACAATTTCCTGTGATGTACAGTGGGCGATTGTGGTCGACGGTGCCTATTAGGAGGTCGTCGTCTGTGAAATTTATACAGGCGGCCCGTTTGGCGGTGAATAGGGCTTCTTGCATATTTTGCTCTACGAAGTATGACTTGTACTTCTCGGGATCTTGCAAGGCCTGAATTAGTACCTCCCTTAGGTCTTGTGACATCATCAACGCGTCAAATATGCTTAATAGCG